>APFE031601993.1:3788-14519 GCA_000404065.3 Pinus taeda | reverse complement strand
TTTTCACCCACATTGGGTTTCCACCTTATATCTGGTGTTATTTGATGTGACTGTCTGTTTTTCTTGTTCATGCTCATTTTTTTATGGTACTGATATGCAAAAATAATTCAAAGTATAAATAAGGAAGAATTGTTAAAAGGACTAGATAATACTGATTTACCCTCCCTCTCAGCATTATTTTCAACACATTTCTCTACAAAAATTTTATGAATATTGATGTTCTTCCCTCCAAACACTGAATATTCTAAGAAATGGTTGAAGGCCACCATCAATCACAATATCCACCCTCATTCTTTCATTGAAGGGAACCTCATTTTAGCATACAGTGTGGTGAAATATACATTGGGTCCTCAAAATCTTGAATATTTATGGAAAGATATTTTGTTGTCAAGAATTTCCTAACATGAGGTGCATCCATCTTGACCTAACTAGACGAAGATTTTCTTAAGGATGAAATAAATGGGTTGTATCTTAAGAAATTCATCCCCAATATTTACCATTGTATACCTCTCTTTCCCCTTCCATATATATATATATATATATATATGGACAACTTGACCATTGGTTGTATCTCCTCATCTACTACATCACATTATTTTGCTATATGAATCATCTGTTGACATTTCAGGTCGGTTTTGCTGGAAGTTCTAGTTGATGGTATTGAAGTCTCACCTATATATATTGTGTTG
This sequence comes from Pinus taeda, assembly GCA_000404065.3. Taxonomy (NCBI): domain Eukaryota; kingdom Viridiplantae; phylum Streptophyta; class Pinopsida; order Pinales; family Pinaceae; genus Pinus; species Pinus taeda. The sequence continues at coordinate 13,830 of APFE031601993.1, read as the reverse complement.
TTGGTTACCCCTCCTAGAAATTGCTCCACTCAAGAAAACTATATATAGTTCTTACCATAAATAAACAAGTAGAATATGTTGTAGTTATCAACTTGCTAACTCACACAACTAGTATCCATATTCACCACTTAAGATTATTTCTTCATTTTGAGTTCATAATTTCACATCTCAGTAATTGCTACCATGTTTATGATTATTTCCAATCTGGGGAGTACACACAAGCTAGGTTATATCCAAGAATTTTGAATCTATCACATTCACACATATCCCTAGGAATTAGGACCGATTTGCAGACAACAATGCAAATGAAATGCCAGACTATAAATGATCACATCAACATATTATTTATCATGATTACATATACATATGTTAAGAATTTGATTACTATAATTGATCATTTAAACACATGTATATATACGCATCACAAAACCAAAGCATCACATAAAAATGAGTCACAAGTAATCAAAATTTATGTATATATATATCTATATATCAATAACTTCTAGAAAATTGGACATAAAGGTGGCCATCACAATTATTTGTTCAAAATGGAATCAAAATTTCATATACAACATCTGAGTCCTACCATACAAATGACTATAATAGAAAATTGTGTGGCTTGCACCTATATAAAATACATAAAACACCATGCCACCGCCATTATGGTAGCAAGATAGTTTCGGGGAACCCACACCACCTCTTATCTTTATTGTGTTTCTCCTATATTATCCTTTCCTATTAACTCCAATACAACAATGGTAATGCAACTACTAATTCTCATATGTGCATCAAGTGCCACTCTCACTCAACTTACATACATGTATCAACCATATCCTTACCAAGTGTGACCCACCCTACTTATTAGACTCCTCACAATACTACATCCAAGTGTCTTTATAGATACAATAATCTAGGTGGATATTGGTGTCCACCCTCCTCTTCCAATGTCTTAACAATTCTATATCTTCTTGGAAATTTTTCTATGACTTTTGGGTCCCAAACTTTCAGGGCCATTTTGAGGCCTTAAATGATGCTTTTTTGTAATTTATAGGGCCAAGGGTTGTCATTACATTCCTTGGGCCTGAGAAAACATTATATTCCTTAGATAATTATTTCTAACGAGATATGATGCACCCAAAATAAATATTTTATGCAAAAGTTGCAACCCCTAGAAGTTGATGTACCAACTAACCACCTTGAGGCCTGTAAATATTTTGGTGCTTCATCTTCTAGGGTTAGATTTTTGGACCTCTAGGGTTATTTATTTATATTAAAAGTCCATTCTTTGGACCTCTTCTAGTACCTTTCATGAATGCACATAACTAACATCTCTCTCTATTCAAAGATAACTACCATCATTTTAGCCAGTTTGTGTTTTACACTATTCTATTATTTCATTTATTAATAGAAGTTGGGATTTCATAGTATTTTTGTAATCTATGCTATATTTCTCTATTCATGTGTCATTTAATTTCTTGCATTTCATATATTTCCATGTATAACCTGGATCACTGGTATCAGAGAAATTTGTTCCTTATTGTTTTTCAATGCGTGTCCTCAACGAGATCAAGGTACAAAAAGTTAGGTCTCCAACTAGTTTCACTTGGGAATTATCACTCTCACAAGCCAAAGTGGCCTACCATGGAAAAAGAAAATAGATATGATAGAACATTAGATCCTATCAATTGATTTATTAAGCAATCACTCACATGACAAAGGAATTAGATGATGGACAATTTTTCTTAGATCACTTGATGATTTCATTGAGAGGCGGGGGTGAATCAATATTAAGGGTAATTTTAAAATTTTTATGCCAATTTAATTTTGTTATTAAAACTTGGAAACCATCCATATAATAAAAAAAAATATGAAATCAACATACAAGCACACACACCATGAACATCATACACATGAAACACAAGGTTTTACATGGAAACCCTTTCGGGAAAAAACCACCAAAGCCTGTTGTTGTTATTAATGTAAAAAGAGAGAACCTACTCTATTACATCAATCTATTTTGTGAGAGCCCACTCACAGGAAGAACCAACTCCCTTTGATTGTTTTCTAGCACCAACTCCCTCCTTTTGTAGACACTTGTCCAGCTTACCATAAGAACCATGTGAAGCACCAACTTCATGGATTTGTTGCAAGCACCAACATGCAAATCCTTGGATTTATGAAAGCACCAAATTTTAGGAGGCACCAACACACAAGCCTTCTCAAACACCCATTAGAGATGGAAGAACCAATTTCATGTATGTAGGCTCCAACCCACACTTAAAAAAGAACTGAATGTTCTTTGTAATTGCTAGCCACTCTACATAATCTCAACTCTATTCTTTCCTCACTCTGATCACTCTGCAATAGCACACTGATCTGATCAACATTAGTCACTCATCACAGTCCATGCACCTCTCTGTTCTCTTCTCTTCATCAACATACAGTTAGCTCTCGACCTCTTTTATTCATCAGGCCATCTCAGCCTTACACACCATAACACTAGTTCACTTGGCCTTATTTCTCTACACAGGAACCTTCAACGTTTCTCACACAATACCACAACTTGTCTTGGGGTCTCTTACCTCTGCATAGGAACTCTCACCTTTCTCTGTAGAACATGCCCGCTTAGGCTCACACAACAACGCACTCACACAGAGAATTTCCAGTTAGCTCTCTAGCAATAATGTTTCTTTCCTCCACATTTCTCATCTGAGATCCTGGGTTTTGTTCCTCTGTTTCCCACCAATTGATGTTGCCACTTATGTCCTATATTCACACTACGTGAGTGTACCTTGGCATGGCACTTCCATTCTTCTATTGCGTCTAACTTCGTCTCTGCCACTGTATTAACCATGAAAATGAGAACTTGACAGTTTCTCCATACTAAGAATGAATTATCACTCCTCCTACACACTCCAACCAGGAACAATCCTCTCTCTGAGCAACACTCCTATCACTGAGGCTCTCCATGCTTATTCATGGTTTCACACAGCTTGGTTGTACTTCTGTATGGCTTCTCTATGAACTGTTGTCCTCCTTACCTTGTCTCACTACTTTCTGCAGGTCCACCTAACTGCATGAACAAACTCTGTTAATTTTCATCTGTTCTTCAACTCCTATCCCATTCATCCATTTAACTCACTAAAGCATGCATTGGATCATAGAGATGGCTTGTATCACCTCAAGGAAGACCCAACACTCTTTACTGAATATCATGGTGTTGAGGGACAAAGTCCCCTAGGGTTTTGGGTCAATACCCTAGCAAAGCGAGCGTTATCTACAATGAAAAACAAGCATTCCACACAACCATGATACTAATATAAGCAAACTACATGAAGAGAGGTGCACTTGGGGGTCCTCTGTTCGGGTAGATCCAGCTAGGGTCCGAACCCTCTTAGAGTTCCTTTCGATCCTTCAACCTGCAAAATAACCAATTCAAAGAAGCATAACAGTATATGGACCAAGAATCATAAAGAAATAAACTTCATAGCATATTCAAAGGTAGTTGGTTATATAATTGAAACAACTATTCATATGCAAACCATAATAACAACATCATAAGCATGAAGAATATTGATTTCAGGAACAAGACAAATGCTTCTTTATTGCAGATAACTAAAGTAAAACAAGGGATGATATCACCTGAATCTTCCTCTCATTGGCTCCAAGAGGAACTGTCCTTCGGATTTGTCCAATCCCAAGTCTTCAAAAAGCTCCTTCCATGACTCACACAAGGATATCTCAACTAATGAAAAGACATCATAACTCAAGGAAACAAGGGTTTCCTGTAGTGGGGGAAGTGCTGGAAGCACAAGGATATTTAGACCTGATCAGGGATAATCTCAGCAGAGTGATTTTTCTCTCTATTCTCTCCTCCTTTAGGCCTTCCCATTGAAGCCTTTTTATACTTCTCCCAAAGTAGTTTCGTAGATGGAATTCATTGGGAACAGTTGGGCCATGGGCACTAATAGGTAATCAACAGGTAAAACCGATGATCTCTGCTAAAAATTAAGGAGATTTTTTTTTTTTAAGTGTTTTAAGACATATACGCAGGTTGGGTATACACCAACCCACATACACACATGTTTAGCTCAGGGCAATGTCGCATATAGGGAGTAAAACACTATTTTTTAAGTATTTGGACCAGGTCTGGAAGGAGGGGTTTCCCTAGGCCATGAGTGCAGCATCACAAACATCAAGAGTGAGATTTGCAGCTATAATGGATGCCTCCTAACATATGAGGTCAGAAGGGGTACATGATGGCCAAAATGTATTGAGTAAGTACATGGAAAGGAAACCTGTCAAAAACTGAGAAGAACTTCACTAGAGTTCAGCTTGCCAAGCCACAAAGGAGATAAAAAAGAAACATTGTTTGAGGTGGGAATACCCATGCTCATAGAAAGTAAAGCATGTCCACATATCAAGTACAAGCAGATCCACTAAGTATACAAGTATAGAAGATTGGAAAATACATAATGGATCATCTGGTCACGATTGAACAAGTACATGTCTGAATATCACATATAAGAATGTCAATGACGTTGAAGGATGAATCTCATCAATGATATCAAAGACTGATCCAAAAAGTACCAAATGAATATGATGGAGTAAGATGGTACTACACTACAAACTTAGGTGCCAGCATATAAAATGTCCCCATGAATGACTGCAACATATAAGGTGGAGTGGTATCAACTAGCAGAAACAGGAGCAACTGTCAAGTGAATCAATGAATGTTGATGCAAACCGACATCTTCACCGACTACCGTGGTACATTTCTACACCATGGGAACAAATGTTTTGAAGTCGAACACATGAGAAATCATTTGATTATCGGTCATTGACGTATACCATTAACAAACACGAGACTACTCACCAATAACGATAATGAGTGTCAAGGTACCCAGTAAAATCTAACAAGTGCGAATAAATGAGCTAGAGTTGAACATCTATAAGAATCTATCAATCAGGGGACAATGATGGTTTCCCACTATCGATAGTGAAGGATCTGCCACTAATGACTACAAACCTCAAGGTACTGCCAAATGGACTCTAGATCTTTTCCCCAGAGCAATGAGTCGTAGTCGATAGGGAAAGATCCGCTAGAAGGAAGGCATTAAGGCATGCTTCATCAATCTAGCACGAGTGTAACCCATAGGCCAATAATGTCGAAGGAATCAGATGAAAAATATGTAGTAATCCAACCGAAGCACATTTCCAGCATACACAAGATGTGTCCAGCGCATGACAAAAACCCTCTAAACCAACCAATAATGAAAGCTAGCACAGAGGCAAGGTATCCACCAATGGGGTCAAATGGAAAGCAAGGTATTGCACAAATCCTAATGTGTGATAGTGTAAGTTGATGTCGAACACAAGGGAAACCACTCAGTCAAAGACCCATGATACTGATCAATGCTCAGCATAAGGTGACTTATCAATAATGAAAATAGTGCCAAGGTGTGGCTCTAGGCTTGTCCTCAAAGCAAGATGCCATCGTTGATAAGGATAAGACCCACCATCAAGAAGTCAATGGAGACTTTCTCAAACCGGCACGAGTAAAGGACCAATACAACTGATGTGATGATAGACAAGACATTGATAACCAGGGATGGCCGACTGAAAAATGAGTCAAGAGACATCGCAGAGAGGCCAGCTTAGGCTTACTTCCCTTGAACAAAAGCATGACTCAAATGATGACTTTATGGTAGCATATGATAACTTTGCATAAGCTTGTCACACAGGAGGCATGAACAAAATGTCCATATGATTGGAAGAGATAACCAATTGGAGGAGGACTGACTCAATAACAAGGTTAAGGCATACCTAAGCCAAGCTAGATCCACCCAAACGGAGGAGACTTTGTTTGAGTGCTTTGTTCAAGGGCGACATTACTCTAGCTACCAACAATAAATGAAAATATTGTCCCATTCCTGCTCTTTTTTTTGGAATATACATAATTTTTTTCTTTTTCATTAAGCTTGAAAAAGAATAAAAGAACACTATAATACAATCAAAAGAATGAGTGTCGGTGAAGCAGATGATCTAGTTCCTGGGATTGGAACAATCCTATGCTCAATGCAAGGAGGCGAAAACTAGTCAAAGACACTCAAAGGTGTGTTCCTCCCATGGGTCATAGTGTGTCAAGTTGCATAAGTCAAGGGGATGCAAGTTTGATTTTTTAGATTTCATGGTAAAAAGTTGGCTTAAACACGAGTCTAGTGAAGTTGGCTAAAGGCGAAAAGGTACAAATAATCAATATGCAATGCAATAGTACAACTCAACACAAAGGAACCTCTAGGGTATAAGGCCATAACAAAGCGAAGAAGCAAAGAGGAATGAGTCTTCAGCACATAAGTCATGGCAGGACTAAATAGGACTCCCAAGCCTAGGAATGCAAAATCAGCATGGGTGCCAAGTGAAAACAAGGTACTAATTAGGGTGCCCATGATAAGGTAGGCTCTACCACACAAGTCATGATACTTATAAGAAATGAGAAGGTTCTACACCATAACTTGGTGGGGTCGATCCTAAGGCCAAAATGGGAAAGGAAACTAATAAGTGCACAATGCAAGCAGAAAAACCTAACCTATATGCCAGTTTTGAGAACCAATACCTGTCAGAATGAACCAACCATAGAAATTTCCAAAGTAGAAATCTTCCAAGTTCTGTATACATAAATAGGAACACTAGACAAGAAGTTAATACATCCCACATATAAACTTCATATAAAATCTTGTGTTATAGAATACAAAACTTGAAAATGCATACCTTATATATACAATATGGTACAGGGAACCTCACAACCTTGTGGCTTACGCATAATGGTTCTTCTAGACAAACCACTTACAGGGATCAGGCCAAGGACTCCTTTGGTAGTCAAGACTCATGGCTTCAAAGAGTTCCTCCTGTGAAGGAAAATCAAGTTCTGAGAAATCATTAGGACTACAAGGATTAAAAGAGGGAATTAAGGGGTCCCATGTCCCTATAGGAAGAATCTCTCGGTCAACTGCTGGAACCAAGTCCCAAGAAGGATAATAATAGGTCAAAGGATCCTTCTCAGAAGTGATTGAACATTGAGGATTCAATGTCACATAATTCACCCATGGTGGGGTAGAGTCTACTTGAACACTTGGAACAAAACAAGGGGTATTATGTAGTAAATTCGAATTAGGGTGGTAATTATCAGCTGCAAGCTGATCAATAGTGACAATATTCTCTTTATGAGGAAAGAAAATCACTCAAAAGAGTGAAGACACCACAACATTCATAGCATAGACATAATCACGCCCAAGTAGCATATTAAAATCTAAAGGGCTATCAACCACCGTCATATCGATTAAGATAGTCTTCCCACCTAAAATAATAGGAAATTGAGGAAGAACACCCATAGATTCACCAGGTCTTCTATCATAGGCTAACAACTGGCTCTGAGCTGTCAACAACTTTGGGAAACCCAAAGATTTCCAAGTTAAAGAGGATATAATACTTGTAGAGGATCCTTCATCCACCATACAACGATAGACATTTGTGGAATTAACCCTGACCTTTATTTGGAAAGGTGCAGCAGAAGCAAGAGGAGGCTCGACAAGATTATCCCAATTAAAGTAAACACTCCTAGAACTTGGAGGGGGAACATTCGAAGAAACTGGAATGCCCCCTATACCAAAATACTCTGTACTAGAAATCAAACAAACTCTTTTGTTAGGCACTTGACCCCCCAAAAGAGGAGTGTAATCAGCCAACGATTGCACTAGCTCTACCACATTATCAACCAATGGTTGATGGGATTGATGAGAAACCATATCAAATTTAGGAGTAGAAAAACTTTTAGACTTGGACCATATCCTTTGTACCTCTGGAATACCAGGCATAAATGAGTAAGATGGTCTCCCTTGCATATCTTACAAGGGAAATTAGGTTTAAAAATTCTACGTCCAAGTTTCTTATAAACCTCTAATCTCCCAACATGACTAGCAGTGGTTTGCGGAGAGTCTTGAACATGACTTGCAGAGGTTGATGACTCTTTGCTAGTATTAATCACAGTGACTAGACTCGTGCCCCCAGCATGACTGGCAGCGGCTGAAGGCTCATCTCGAACATGACTAGCAGAGGTTGATAATGAGGTGCTAGTATGACTCGTAGTGACTAGACTTGTGCCCCTAGCATGACTTGTGGTGACTGAAGGCTCATTTTCAACATGACTAGTAGAGGTTGATGATGAATGGATAGAATTATTCTTGTTCTTTGACTTCCTCTTTCTCCTCTTTTTAGATTTCTTATTACAAGAAGGAGGAGAAAAAGGACTCCCATATTTCCCTTTGAAAGAAGATGAGCAATTAACATCCATATGATGCCCATGAAATAAAGCATTCATCTAAGAAGCTTCAAGAGCATTTGGAATATTCAGAGTGGACCACAGCCAAACGGGTAATCCAACATTCAATCCAGGAACACTGAAAGTGGCCATCAAGGGAGTACCAACTTTTCCAAAGAAAGGAAAAGCACAAGGATCCCCTTTTGGGAGGGTACCTTCGTTGGTTTCCACAGAAATATTGGCCATATTCAACTGATTCATAGACCCTTCCCTTATAGGAATGTACAAATGACTTTCCAAGGAAGATAGATACACAATCAAAACCTTTTCCCTTGAGGAGGAAACTCCACAACTTTCGAAATAATGACCAAAAGCCTTTCAAAATCGGCAGAGTGGCAAGTCAGTCACTCAGAATACAAAATCCAAAAGTGACTAGACAAAAATACCTAAAGCCAACTATATACAAGGAGCAAAGAGCACTCAACCATAAAGCCCCTAAAGATACAACCAATCAAGCGACTTTCGAGTATTTCCACTCTAGGTGGTGAGTACTGAACACCAAAATACAAGAAAGTGAAGTAGGGGCCTTTGAAAGATAGTCTGGTATAATGATGGCCTAGGCCTACCAACGAAGGTATCAGAGGAAGTTATGCTGACATCCAAACAACAACCTATGTCAGTGCAAGCCCCTGAGCTTCGTAATGGTGCCCTCCAGAAGTACTCCTGAGAGTGATACAATGTCAATCTTAGGTGCCATGGGATTCCCCTTCGTAGCCACCTGTGTAGATCCCTAGGATAAGCAACTTAAGTTACCAACTCGTGTCAAAAGCTAGGCAGAATAGTCTTGAGGTAAGATCCGACAAGTAGGAGAGGGGTTATCTCTCTTCTCTATCTTTAAAAAACCCTCGTGCTTAACTCCCAGATCTGGAGCTTTCTTGGTCTCCCTAACGCTATTGGATTTTCACTCTCTATTCAGACTTCTGTGTTTGACAATTTAGAGTGTAGGTTTTAACCCCGTATAGAAATTACCTGCATACGAATTCTAAATCACAAGAAAAATAAAAATGTGAGAGCATAACACATAAAACACATATACATAGAGATTTCCCACTGGATCCCAAAACCGGGACTACCAGCTTGATTTTTCATTATGTTCCTTTCAATGTTACAGTACATATTTATACATGCCGAAGCGTCCAAAAACATGGACCAAAAACCATCACATCCAAAAAACATGTGCGAAAATCATGCACAAAACCATAGGTGGGTCCACCCAACCTAACATAGGGTCCGAAAACAAATTTTTCCGGGGCGCTGCCTCGAACCCCAAAAAGTGGGGTTACGAGTACCCCTCAAACCCCCTGTTAACTATGTGGAAATAATATAACACAACCCAACAATCTCCCACTTGTTGTTTTCTTTCCACAGGGGGCTACAGGAGAGCTTAGTCATTTTTCCAACCCTGAAACACCCGTTTTTTCTCTACACCAAGAGAACTTCTCAGAGCTCACAGATTTTGTCAATGCATCTACATTATTCTTCAAAGTGTACACCTTTACCAGCAACACCTTTTTGTCTTCTATCATATCCCTCACAAAGTGATACTGAACATCAATGTGCTTTGTCTTTGAATGATAAGCAGGGTTCTTTGCCAAGAAAAATTGCACTTTGGCTGTCACAGTCTATCCTTATAGCTCCCTGTACTAACCCCATACTTGAACACAA
>APFE031601986.1:36776-63224 GCA_000404065.3 Pinus taeda | reverse complement strand
ACAAGCATTACAGGGTATCTCTATCCTCAGATTTTCGTTTATCAGGGTTTTGGGTTAACCACATAAAACCCTTATCTTTAGTGGCTCTTCATATTCAACAAAGGCTTTGCAGGAGGGAACTTTACGCAAAGGGGACCATTGCTTCTTAAGGAGGGAGGAATGATCCGAATGGAAAATGGCATCAACCCATGGTACTCATCCACCCATAGTATTCATTGACCCATGGAATTTACCCATGGTATTGTAAATGGCATCCACCCATGGTATTGTAAAACCAACCCATGGTATTCATTCACCCATGGAATTGATCCGTGGTATTGTAATGGAGAAATACTATAAGTAACAAGTCACATTTTGTAAGAGGACAGATTGTCCACCACAATGTAGCCTTTACAGTTCAGAGGCATGTAGCCACCACATCTCTTCTCAGAGATAAGCTACCATTGCCCTAGCTGGTTTATTTCCACTTGGGTTTTAACAAAAAAGTTTCTTTGTGGTTTTGTTTATTGGGCATTCTCATATTTTTCTTCTGGTAATTTCAAGTTCTTAGATCTTGGGGGTCTTTCCCCCAAGATCCATTGCAAGTTTTCAGATCTTGGGGGTCTCTCCTCCCAAGATCCATTTCAATCTTTTAGATCTTGGGGGCCTCCTCCCAAGATCCGGATCATTCGAACAGCTGAAAACATCAAAAACTAAATGTATTCCCAAGGCAGAGCATTGTTACCAATGTATTCTACCTATCTGTCTTGATTTCATTTAGTTAAGAAGAATGAAAGAGATTTTGGCACATATAACACATGAGAAAAACTAAATGACTGAAGGGGAAACAATGCAAAAACACATTACCACAAGAATCCCACAAAAATAGCTACAAATCTGGGTATATTTCCTTGCCAAACTACTGTAGAGATGTACAATGTAGTTCAAAGTATCCACAAAAGTCCAACCTTTGCTAATGACTGAAAAAATACATAATATAGACATCAAACCACCTATGCTAACCATCAGGGGTTGAATCCATGAGAAAAGGGGTGGTTTCAACCATTTCTAAACTAGGAACAGGAATATAGGCAGTGGAACAGCTTGCCTCTATAACCATGGAAACTAATTCATTTACCCCTCAACCACCTCAAAATAATGAATCTACCCTCTAAGGTCATTTGCAATTACATTTACATAATATAACATCATTTACATTCATAAATTCATCCACAATGAGAGTAAAAATCAATTTGTGGAAACACTAGTTGAAAATTGGAATTTTGAGCAAAACTGGCAAAATTCATCCTATGCGCAGCACCACTATTCCTATGCGCAACGCCACTTCAGACTCAATTTTGGAAGCCTTCCCCTCAACCAAATTGAGCCCAAGATAGCTTGTTGAAAAGTTCTTCTTGTCTAGTTTCTGGAACATCTTGAATTTTTTCATTTAGAGGTCATTTGTCCCCTCAAAAGTGGAATCTCCCAAGGCTGCTTCATGTGTGTCTCAAGCAGCTTTTCAAGGTGTATGTTGACCCTTTCAAGCCAAGTTTCCTGGTCATTCTCAATCTCTTGCTCAATGGAGTTCATCTTTACCTTTGCCTTCTTTTCCTTTTGTCGGTTCTCCTTGATCATTTGCAATTCCATGAGGACTTGCTTGTCAATTAATTGCTCGTTTTCTTGCTCAAGGTAATTGATAATCCACTTTGCCCTCTCTAAATTGATTGACAAGGCTTGAATATCGGCCTCCTGCTCTTTGATGATCATGTATTTAGTTATCTTTGTACCTTGACTCTCCAAATCAATGATATCAACTCCTTGTGTCTCCTCATGATCAACTAGGATAAAGTCCCTCTCTTGCTCATCACTAGGATCCATCTCCTACATTTTTCCTTTGCCTTTACCCTTGCCCTTGTTGTGCTGCCCAACATGTACCTGTTTTTCTGAAGAAGAAGGCAAAGCCCCTTCCACTCCTTGTGGAGATAGAATTTGCCTGTGGTCTGAAGATGAAGGCGAGACCCCTTCCACACCTTGTGGAGATAATACTCACCTAGCAGCTGTAAAGAGCCTCCTAGTGCCCCTCTGATATATCACAAACACTGGCACTCCAACAGTTTTAGTTTCTTTGGCTTGTTCATGTCCTAAAGGTCCACCTTTCTCTTGATGCATTGATGAAAATACTTGTGGGCCTTTGAACACTTCATGATAAATGGAGGTCTCCCATGTTATATTAACTAGATTCAACTGATTAAGACAATGATTTTGATCACAAAGAAGTGGTAGATGTTGTTTAACTATTGGGGATATGGATTTTTCTTGACATAGAGTGCCATCTTCTCAATATTTCGGAACATGAAGTAAGGAATATTCATCATCCTCACCCTAGTAAAATGCATCAACAATCTAATGTGGTAGGCATACAAGTGAGAAAATCTACCTTCACAAGTGAAGTATTTGATGATTATCTTCATAAGTGGAGCAAGCCTGTCCTCCAAGAATTTGAAGGGGAACACTCTCTTCAATTTTCCATGGTATTTAGCCTTGATGATAGGCTCATAATATTCCCTTTCAATATATTGTCCTTTGTTCTATATTTCACCTACATTTGGGATGCCTGTAGCCTCTGAAATAATAGCAGGTGACAAAGTAAATGTAACTCCAACAAGGTTTACTTATTGTTGTCCAGATGTGTCACAAACAACCTTGCTAATTCATGATGAAACTTAACTTTCTCCACCATTTCAAAGAAACCAAAACATGATTGATGTTTGAAACATGAGATGGCAAGTGGACAAGCAAGCAATTCCCTCAAACTAGTGGGCTTATCCCTGATTATCTTTCCTCCTTTGTGAGGCCTCTTCTGCTGCAAGTTTCTTTCCCTAGAACTGTCACTAAGGGTGTCTTCTTCCAACTCATAGTCATTGTCCCTTTCCATTTCTCTTGATGGCTATGATCCCTTGTGGTCAATGACGGGAGGGGTAACTGAAGATGAGTATGAAGAGATTTATAAATGAACAGTGTTTTACGGAATGGTGAATGAGAATAGTATAATTTTTGGGGATAATGTAAGTGAGAAAATGGGAATAGCGAAAATGTATGAGGGGGATGGGGTTTGGGAAATAGGTGAATGAGAATAGAGATTAGTCTAGGGAATGATGGTGAGGGAGGGCAAGTAAGCAATGGAGTGATGATGAAAACTATAGAACCCTAGAAACTAGGGTTTCAACTTCAAAGATGCTAACAAACCAACTCTAGCAAAGCAAACCCTAGGTCAAGTGATATGGTAATGGAACTTACTTGAAAGAAGGTGGAATGAATGATTTTGAGATAAATCTGCAATTATGGAGCTTCATTGGGCAATCTGGAGCTTGACTGCATAGGTGTGCAGCGCTCCACACAGGTGCACAGTGTCGATCCTATGCGCAGCGCCTGTGTAAAAATACACAATGGAGAAAGCCCAGGTGCACAACGCCTATCCTATGTGCAGCGCCAGGATTAGATGCGTAGCGCCGGGCGATTTTTCTCCAAAAAATGTAGAAATCACCCTCTTTTGTTCAATAAAACTTCAAAATCATTTTTGCTCTCCTTTGGCACTTTAACTTAATAAAATGATCAATAAGGATGGGCTTTATATATCTCTTCAATTTTTTAATTTTGATGGTGAAAACCCACTTTCATAATGTCTATTTGCTTTTTCTTTTCAAATACTCCGTTTTTTGGATGCTTGACCTTTCTGTATTTGATAAGTGAACTGATATTCATAGTTTTTACTTTTGCAGTGGTAGGTACTAGCCAATGTCGTCGGGTGACCAGGAGTAGCATTAGACTTAATTATTACATATAAAAAATTATGAAATTACAAATAAATACAAATGCTCTGATTTTCACCTCACACTAGTTTTGAGGTGAAAAACTTATTAAATTTACAAATTATGATTTTAAAGCTTTCCTGATGTTATTTTCATCCTCATGTGCCTGTTGACCCTTATTGGTCAATGGTTACTGAAAATTTAACATGGTGAAACCCTAATCCCTACTGAAACTGAAACCCTAAGACCTATTTGATGAAATAGACTAAAAAGGAAACTGGACCTGAACCATTGATTGAATCACACATGAAAATTGGTCAGCAGATATGTGTCATGAGGAAAAAATTGAAATGTGCCTACCATCAGTTGATCCATGACCTAATAGAGTGCAACTCATATAGAATGGGACTCCTAATATGAATGCAAAAGAGTGAATTTTGATCACTGATGGCAGTGCGAAGCTACTGACACTAACATGGGGAAATCCTAAAAAATAGGCTTCAGGAAGCCATTTGAATCTCCAAAACTGAGATATCCGTGCAAAATATGAGAGAGGTTTTTTAATAATTTTTTTCTAAAAAAGAACCTCTTTTGGTTTTCAAAAACTGATTTCCATTTTTTTAGAAACCATGCCCGAAGTTATTGTCTTTTACAGGAAAAACATTCTAAAAAACAAGTTTTTTCATGTGAAAACAAAACATGCTTTGACACCTTTTCCCTTTCACTGTTGAGTTTGAGATTAAATGTGACAGTAACTCAATCATACGTAAAATTGATTAATTACACCACTAGTTTACCATGATGATTACCTTTCGGTGGTAGAAATTCAAACAAATTCCAATGCAAAATCATGAAACAACATGTCACCGTTTTTATAGCCAACGCTCACTTGTTTTGATACCTGCTCCTTTGTCGGTGTGTGATATGTTAGCGCTTTGATCTTGACATTAAAAAATTAAACTTTAAATTCGCACTGACAATCCAACTATTAAAGCCTTTAGTTTTTTTTCATTGATTTTTTTTTTATAATTCAACCATCAGTTCCTTTATTCGATATTTTCAAATAAGCGTTGGCAATCCAACTGTCAGTGTACCAAAATTTTGAACCAAAAAATAAAATTGTCGAACCTTATACTATGAAGCTAAACTGAGATGACAGTTGGCTCTAGTGGGGATGTTGTCCTCCCTCTGAGGTAGCAAAGAACTTGCATCTCCAGTGCTTGATCCAATAGGTTGATCCCAAGCTCTAAAACCAACCTATGACTTGCTCCCAATCATTGGACTTGTAACATGCTCATGAAATCCATTTGAAACCAACCCCAAACTAAAAACATGACTACAATTTGAAAATTAAATGCTAGAAAATGTCACTTTTGGAATATCAATCCTTTATACATACTGAAAGCTTATACTCAAACTCAAAACTAAAATATTTTGGAAATTGACAACTTGTCAAAAATCAAACTGGAACTTCACATAACTTCTGAAAATCCACTACTAAAACTAACTATGCTAAAAAACAAACTAGAAACTGACACCCAAACTGATACCAACTAGTGAAAATAGTGTTGTTGAAAACCAAAAACTAAAATGTTGAAACATGCTCATTCCTATGAGATTATTCACAAACTATTTCCTACTCTAAACTAGTGAAACATCTGTTGGACTCAGGTAATACAAAAGTGCTAGTGAATCCAATCAAGTATGTGTTGAAATAATGTGGCTACTTGACTACCTATCAACAAAACGAAAACTGGAGCATACCATGATGGTGGAAACTCATAATGGATCTTGTCTCCACAACAAAAAAATGGCTAAGAACATAAGTTGAAAAATACCTCCATATAGTTTGCTACATGACCAAACAAGTGATGTTCTACTTGTTAATCCTCAAGGCATTCAATGAATGGCTTGTCATGGCTAGATGTTTCAGATGTATTCACTATGTCAAACCACGACTTCAATTGTGCATTATCAAGCTTGTGTTCAAAATTAAAACATTCATCAATTTGAAAATCATAGGGCAATACTACCTCATATAATTTCAGTTGGAAAAGGTTCTCAAAGGATTGATTTTGACATTGGAAATTGTGGGAATGAATTTGAATCTCTAAGGCTTCAATGTCTTTCTCAATGGCCTTGGAAAATTCATCCAAAAACTCGATCCTAACTTCTAAGCTACATTTACATGAATTTAGATAAGAACACAAAAATGAAGGAAAGTTTTCTTCTACTTCATCGTTGATGCACATATCGTTCCTGTAACACCCTCCTCCCACATCTACCCAAGCAACTGGCTAGTCAGGGTAAACATGCGATGATAGGCCACTATGATATGATTTGACCTCCTAAGTCACATTAAGGAAGTGGAACTGATGGAGACACACCATACAGACATCCAACATCATCAATAGAACCCTCAGAAGACAAGTTAACCACTCAGATAGCCTATCCCTGGGTCCCACTGTTGTTTTAGGTCTCTTGGGCCATAGTCGCTCCCACACTATGGGCAAGGGAGAGACCAGTAACCTAAATTCGCTCTCACAAGCCTACCTGATAGCGACTGTGGACCAGAATTGTCATTGTTGTGGCAATGACTCCAGGATTTGAGCCACGCTTTTAGGCCCAGAGCCTAGGTCACCACTTAAAATTGATCCATCTCTTCAAATCAGTAAAGTAACATGGAAATGACAATACTAAAGCACAGTTCCAAGGGTCAGGTTGTCACTTTGGCCACTAAGACTGCGCAATGTGTAATCCCTTATGGTCTTTTCTCAGGTTGGGATTGCGCATTACGCAGTCTCAAGCCTCAAGATTCATCCTTGGATATTGGGACTACACAACGTGTAGTTCCCATAGTCAGCTATTCTCGCTTGTTGATAAAAATTATGCAATCATTCTCTCCATTTGCCTAGTTTCCTGCTAAATCATGCTTTGAAGGTATATTTTTTAAATTTAATGTTTGCTTTCCATGCGTGTCCTTTTTGTCTCACAGGTACTACACTTGTGAATCAATTCTCTCCAACATTCATTGTAACTCATGGAAATGGGTGTGATAGCAGTAGGGTTGCCCCTGGGTAAACTAGATGCTCCAAGAAAGGTATTAGAGGTTGGTGTCCCTCGAAACAACAAATTATATGAGGTTTGAGAAAGATTTGAAGCAACATTTCCCCCAGGTTTGCTAGAAGAAACTGATTACTCCCCACACATTTCCAAAGGTTACCATGCATATCTGAGGAAAAACAATGGTAGGTTGGACAAACATAGGAGTAAATATTATTGGCCCTACAGGTTGACTAAGATTAACAACCATAGTCGGCATGGATGAAGGAGTAGGCATATGAACACTAGGGAAATTCGTAGGAGCCACAGATGAGACTAGTGAAATTCCCCAAGTAGATATGAGATGTGTAGACAAAGGCATTGGTCCTACCACACTCAATGGTGGCAATGATGACATGGCATCAGAAATTAAAGATGCAAAGGGTAACGAGGAAATAACCTCATTCATCGGTAAGATAGGGATGCATGTAAGTAGGTGTGGAATTGTCTGGGTTCAACTGCAATAACTCTAGTCCTAAAGGATCAGTCCAAGGTGGATTAGCAGGAGAAGTTAACTCATTTGTAAAAATGTTTCAATGGAAACCAGATCATTATCAGGATGACCAGTTATATATTCTACAACTACGGGATGGTCTAAATATTGAGCACCAACAAGAACTCTTCTAGGAGTGACAAGTCCACCTCATTTAGGAGGAAAACTATGAATATGACATGATTGATAGCAACTTGGTTCATCCATGGTGAATAAATGTAAAGTAACAAAATTAAATTAGTAAAATCAACCCTAAGGCCAAAATATTGAATCAGATCAAAAAAATTGCATTAGAAAAGTCCTAGGAGGTAGTCACACATGCAAACCAATCCTAGTACTATGTTTTAGATGACCTTCCAAGAGACTTCTTACTTGTGGTGTTATCACTCAGGTTGTCCCTTGGCTCCTTAAGGGATAAGATCGAGGTAACCCCAAACCAATCTTTGGACTGTAGGTCCTAGCCTACCTGCAATCAGAGAGGGCTCTCTCTTATAATTTAGCTTTGTTTGTGGCTGATTTTAGGCTAGTTATGATGTTCTTTGGGTTTTGTTTTGATTTTTGTGGGAAGGATGATGTTTTCAAGCAAAGTTGGGATGCATAGTGTGAGAAGTTCGAACCATTGGGCATGGAGTCATGGATTAGGGCTTGTTGTTGCATTTTCTTGGTCACAAGAGGAATACAGAGCGGGATAGCTACACATAAAACAATATCAATTGCTAAAAAAGATGGAATGAAGGCCAGAGATGAAAGGAAACTAAGAATCTTTCATCAGCTAACAGAGAAGGGAGGTGAATGAATGTTTATCTAGGAGCAGTCAAGAATTCCTAAATAACAATCATATGTGAAAGAAACAGTGTAAACATGATCATTTAAGTATGCATATTCATAACTATTCTTGAGGAAAACATGTAGAAACAACAGAAATTGAGCATAGAGTGCTGCTAAGCAAATTCTAAACTATTCTTCCTTTCTGCTATTTAGATGGTGGCACATAGATGATATAGCAAACATAAAAATTGAAAACAGAGGTAAGAAACACTTATTGAGCCATGTAGAAGCACAGGAATTCCATAGTCACTCTTCAGCCATTAAAAACACAACAGACAGTTTCAACATCCAAGCGTTCCAGCAGTCTTTGATTATAGATGCTCTCAAAGTATACAACGCAAGTCTAAACTCCGGATTATCCACCAACCAACCCCTAAAACAATGAATCAGGGTGGTTTATATAGGGAAAATATCCCAAAAATATCTATTACAACAGATCTTAAACAGATCTGAGGGAAATGAGTGTTTTAATCTATCTTACCTTGAAGTAAATGCATAAAATATTTATCTAAGTGTTGCGTTGGGGCAACTTCCTCAAAAATGAGTAGGAATGTGTTCTTTGCTGTTATGCGCTGTCCATTTATCATAATTGCGCATCGGTCTATGCTCCACTTCTCTTGAGTGGCTTTGATGCGCATTAACTGTGATCTGAGAGCCTTAAGTGGCTTCGCCACTTTCTTTGACTTTGATGGAGGCTTTAAATGTTCACCTGCTTTGATATTATCGATCTGATACTCTTTTCCACTTCACGAGTACTTTTTTAGTTGTATCTGGGCTTTAAATCTCCTATCTGCTCCCTTTAGGCAGTTCTGCTGCCTTTAGGTGGCTCTGATTCTTATTAAATCTGATCTGACTCGGCTTTAATGGCTTTTAACTTTGTTATGATACCCTTTAACTGGTCAATTCGCTCCTTTCTGTTTCTTTCAGGCAAAAATAACTGCTGCAAACCATGCGTTGGACTGAGGCTTTCCATTTTGGCCATTTTTTCTTAGCGATGCGTGATTAGCGCTAATCGCGCATCAAAAATTGCCCCTGATTTTCATTATGGGCTTCCTAAGCAGCGATTTCTCTTTTCACGCTTTTTTTTCGGCGGTGACATCAGCAGTGGGACCCAGTACGGCGGATGACGTGGCGGGATGATGTGGCAGGGTGACGTGGATGATGACATTAGCTGGTGACATGGCGCAGGTACAGCACAGTGACAGGCAACATGGTGGCAACGTCATGTGGTGACGTAGGCAAGCGGGGAGGGCGGTAAGTGGTTTGCGTCGGACCGCTTTTGGTATGGGAGTGGTATGTGTCAGGGGCAGCCCAATGCAATAGGAGGCTGACAGCTGTCCTGGTGTACGACGGTGAAACCATCGACCATCGGGTACTATCGTACCACTATGAAGGGGTGCCCGATATTCATTAGGGCCGTCGGATCTGGGAGGGTCGATCCTACGGTGGACGGGATGGGTAACATGATCGGGGTTTAATAGAAATGCGCACCCGATAAATGTTAATTATTCGCGGCCTCGGGTGGGTTTTGGACTTTAGGTTAAAGATTAATGTGTTTGGTGCGGGAGTATAGTTATTTGTTCAACCGAGTGTTTAAACGAAATCCATAGTAATATGTATGAGCGGAGGGTAATGGTATGGTTTTATGTGTGGGGGGGGTTTAATATGGCTATTTATTTAACCAGAAGTTAAATAAATCCCAAGGGTAGCGAACGTGGAGGGGCTAACAATGGGTCCCAAATGGACCTAATGTTTCCCAACTTATAGTATTTGGCTATAGTTGCCATGGGGAGGGATATTTAATGTTTTTGGGGTTTTTATATAATTTTTTGTATAATAGGGGGAGGGGAAATGATTTAGGGAGCTAGATAATAGCATTAGATGTTAATATGAAATGAAAAGGAAATGGATGTATGCTAAGTTTATAGGATGGAGACTTAAGCATAGGGAAATGAATGGATTGTGTAAAGATTAATTTACACAAGAAATGTGGCTTCTTTTGACTAAGTCAACTCAGATGTCAACTTGGTTTTTAACAAGAATGGAGTGAAAATGGACTTTTTGGGCAGATCCCAAGGTCCTTGAGGGGATGTCAGTGAGTGATTTGGGAAATAAGAAGAAGGGGGAGTTAGAGATGCCTTGCTTGATCTGATCAAAATGAAAAAGTGCCTCAAAACTGTGATCTGGATAAATATAAGACTTGAAAACATGAAATGGATCACATAGCTTTATTTCTGCAACCACAAAACTACTTACCCAGCCTACTTTACCTAGCATTTTTTCTTCTTTTGGTTTGGGTGCACTTGTACTAGCAAACCCAGCTTTTCAAATTTTTCTTTTTTACTGGCCTCCTATCTACATCTATACTTATTTCATCCAGGGGCTCAGATTAGGCTGTTGAGCACCCTTGCTTCTCTATCTATCTAAGAATCTGACAAGATTAAGCTGTTTGGACAAATAATGATTCTCTATATTCTACAACAGGAAATTGAAACCTAGGGAGACCAAGATTAAGCTGTTTGGACCTCCCTTTAACTGGAAATTCTTCAAAATTGGAATAACTCATCAAAATTGGAATACAGCAGAGGCACTTACACTAGCACACTCTCATGGACACTTCTTTGGCCTCAATAGCAAATATGGAACATTGCAGCATAAAAAGATGACATATTTGGCATGTAAACAGTCAATCATGAAATATGAAACCTATTGCAATAGGCAACTAACATGTGGGATATAAACTCCACAGGAAGAACTATCTAGAGGAAGGTAAGGAAGAGGGATGCTTGCGTCCCACAACCACCACCTATAGGGTAGTCTTCCTAGGAATGGACACTAAGGTACCTCTATCCCACATGGATGCACAAATCCTGAGCTTCTTGGTAATCAACCACAACACAAGATTCCCTACCATGATGTGGGTGGCCTTTAGGAGCACTGCTGACACTATGACCTATCCTAACCCCCTCTAAATCGGGTTTCTGAAATGCTCTAGTTTTTTCATGGGATGATGGAGGATTTTTCACTCCTTAACTCAGGCTATTGAGTTGGTTTTTTAGTCTTGGGGAATTTGACTCACACACCTATCTCCAAGACCCTAACCTAAGCTAATGTTGGTGTACTACCAAAAAAAGAAAAAGGCTAGACTAGTTGATTTATTATCGTGTTGATTTTAAATGGTTGTTGCTTACATAGTTGGGATATGGTATGAAACTTTGATGGTATCATTGACTCTTGTTAGTAACCCTAATGAAATTATATGCAATTTCTTCTTTCCAATTGGATGAATGTTAACTACAAGAGTGTAAGAGTATTTTCACTTGAGACACACAAATGCCTACCCAAATGCACCTCTCACTAGTTACCAAGTTCAAATCCCAAAATTTATATGAATTGTGACCCAAAAAACAAACCAAAGAGAAAAACCGAAAAGAGGCCAAAAGAGTCCCCAAGCTAGAACACAAAGCACTTCAAAAAAGTCAAACCTAGGAAGCCAAAGCTAAACAAACAGTCTTAAGAAATCAACAAGAAAGCCAAAAGTGACAAAAGGAAGGTGATGTCAACAAGCCAGAGTTGTAGCACATTGTCTCAACAAGAGCCAATGTTCTATAAAGGTCAAAACCGAACCCTAGTGGTAGGAAGGCCTAGATAAGATTAAAAGGGAGTGATAACAAATAGACAAAACACACCCAAATAAAAAAATTTAGATGGAAACTGCACAACCAAAGAGAAAACACCACCACTCATAAAGAAGCAAGCAAACAAAACGAAATCACCTAAACAAGGGTGATGAAAGCCAAACAAAGGGAAAAAGTTGCAAATCTGAAATGTAAGGAAAATCTATACTATCACTCAATCAAGCAACCAAATATGAAAATGAGATCCCAAAATGAAATCAATAGCTTCAACCAGACACAAAAGAACCTTCAAAGAAAATTTTGAAGAAAATGGACAAAGTGGGACCCCGAACTAGACACACTCAATGGATTCATATCAAAGGCATAGATCAACTGATAGTAATATAAATAAAAGATAGCAAAACAAATTAGAGATAAAATGACATATGAAAATCCAAAATGCAGCAAGAAACCCTTCCAAAAGTAGACACTCAAATCAGATCAGATCAGAGGCAGAAATGTGCAGAAGGTGATTTTGAGATTTTAGGGTTACAAACTCAACCATGCGAATGAGCTAACCTCGATGTGATTATAATCGCAAGAATGACACATGAAAACAATGGTTAAAAAGACACAACCACATTGAAACAATTTAGTGTGTGCGATTGGGATGAAATTGGTTTTTTTTCTTCTGAAAAACATGCACACAAGACAACACAAAAGGCCAATACTCATAAAAATAAACCCCAAAATAACCGCAAATACTCATAAAAATTCAGGAGTGAACTAAAATCCAAAATAGGAGTGAAGTAGGCAAAGAAAATGAATGTTATCATTGAAAGCAACAATTATGTTGCAGTAAATTTTACATGAAAGGATCCATTGCTCTACAATCATATGCCTTAGTAGGATCACCAGACAACAAAATATATGGCTAACCCAAGACAACAAAAATACCCAATTCAAATGATCAGGCAAGTAGTCTCCATTCAGTTCTTAATGTTATAGGGTTTGAGAAAGTACCTTGCCTCCTCACAGGTTGGTGAAGGGTTTTGTGCCTGATGCAGAATCCTCTTGCTCCAATCAAGCAATCTTACTATTCCATTATCTATCCCAAGCCTACACACAAGCACAAATAAACAAAGACGATAAGTAGTCTTTCAGAGAAGACTATTAGCTGAAAGCATCAAGAAATACATGAACATAAATCGCTGCAAATGCTGGTATAAAGGAAGGGAACATGAATCTTCATTAATCATATAATCAAGAATACATCAATATACCTTTAACTTCAACTCTCCTATCCTTATTCCGATAGAGTCTCGCCACTATAATGAACAAGAAATCAAATCAACATGGACCTCTCAAAACTAAATTACAATAGCAACATATGACTCTTTGATTCTGGCTCATAGGTTCTAACTGGCCTCACCCTCTAGAATGGCCCAATATAAATAGGAAGAGTAAGACTACCAGTAGGATGAATGTAGACACCTAAGACAAAGATAAGTTATAGAAGCTTCTCATTAATGTGTCTTATCCAGCTTGAATAAATGAGATACGATCATGAGTTGAACTGGTCTTCTAGGAAGCATAAGTCTATAGAACAAGTCCCCCAACAGCATGGACAAAACTATGAAATCTTGGTCAAACTGCACAGACAAAGTGTCATCTGTGTAGTTGGAAGGTTCCAATCACACTCACAAGCCGGGCTACGTGCAGTTTGGGAGAAAATTTAGGAAAAAGAGTGGTCAAGGCCAAAACAAAAGGTCAAAAATATAATGACTTGAGAGGACTACCCTAGGGAGGTAATTAGGTTGTTAACATTTGTATAATGAGTAAATGGAAGGGTTTCTTGTAAGCTTTTTGTTTACTTCCTGAGTAAATGGAAGGCTCGTTTTTTTGTTTATTATTGGCAGAGAGGCATGTAGCTTGGTGATATATTATGATTTCTAAATTTATCTAAAGGGCCAAATTAAAATTAATGGGTACAACATGATGTATGTGTTATAGAATTGAAAGGAATAGTTATTTAATTCATGTTTAAATAATACTATGCCTAGGAGAGATAGCCCGAGATATCCATATACCTCTCTCTCTCTCTCTCTCTCTCTCAATCTCTCTCTCTCTCTCTCTCTCTCTCTCTCTCTCTCTATATATATATATATATATATAGATAGATAGATAAATATATAGATATATATCACCTTGGTGACAATCATGCTAGGTTGTTGTGCAATTGGAAAAGCTTCCAGCATATGAGGTTAATTCAAACATTTAATTGATTTTATACCTAGATAGTAAGCAACATCTTAGTTGTTTCAGCACCCCTAGTAGAGGAAGCATATGGCTTAGACGGGAAAGAAAGGGAAATTGAGAACCCAAAGAGAAGGAGACGTGAGGTTACATTAAGTAGCTTGATCATCAGGGAGAGGGACTAGTGTATCCAGTTCTAAAAAGGTAGATTGTCGGTTCTCATTTTGTTTGTGATGATATACAGATGGGTTCCTATGTCCCACCATACTGGATAAGCTATCAATATAGTATGTCCAAGCCTGGCCCACCACCCCTCGATGAACTACACTGCCAATATATATATATATATATATATAATATATAGTATATATATATATATATATAGAGAGAGAGAGAGAGAGAGGGGAGAGGTATATGGATATCCTGGGCTATCCCTCCCGGCATAGTATTATTTAAACGTGACTTTAGTAACCATTCCTTTCCAATTATATAACACATAGAATTGAAAGGAATTGTTATATAGATATAGATATAGATATATATCTTGGATGAACATATAGTTCCATCACACATTTGCTGGCTAAGTTAGGCCGAAGTAGTTCAAGCTCAAGAGGGATAACTCAGATGGGCTTGTGTATACATCTTTTTACTTATCTATCTATGAAATATGTGTTGAAGTCCTAGGCAAGGGTCCCTCTTAAGTGTATTATTAGTTGTCAGGCATTAAGTGAGAAACCCTTGAAAAACCACCAGATCCAATTTCTACACTTATTTATACACATATGTAATGAGTCGGGGCTATCCCATAGGGCATAGCCTTCATTGTGAGTAAGTCGTGTGATGGAACCATGACTAAACATTAAGAGATACAAATCCAATACCATGAACATGTGCTCATGTTGCAGAGGTGGAAGTTAGGGCCTGAAGGAATAGAAAGGGGCTTGTGCTTAAGCATAATGAGACCAAGCCCCATGCCCAAGTGCAAAGGCAAAGAGATCCTAGCTATAGAGGAGAGAAATCATGAGCATCATCCACGTGTCTCAAAACTTCATCCCCAAAGATTTCGATGGGATCGCCAAGGTAAAATACCAGGATTTTATTCTTGAGGTGATCTGGTAGGTGGGGCTAGTTGGTTAGTAATTGGAGCAATAACATGGTGAAAACCCAAAACCCTTATAACATGGAAAACTAATTTTTACCATGTAGAAGATCAGGTAGGACCCATGCCCAGCGAGATAGGTAATATCAACTCGAAGCCATGTGGCATCTGAAGAGCAGGACATGTGTCAGCCAATTTTGAGAATTTTGAGGGGCCCAAGTGGCTTGAAAGTGAGTGACATGTGGCATACTTGGATCAGATCCGCGTGGAGGGCAATGTCACCCCAGCTAAAAATGTTGGTGACATCACCCCGATGTTTTTTTCCCGAAATTTTTCAACGGGGAATCACATAGGCTTTCTCAGTATTTTATTCTCGGGGTGGCTTAGCGGAGTGGGACAAGGAGTTGGTTCATCTGCATAGCCATGTGTAGAACCCCTTATGTGTATAATTTGGTTCATATGTTACCCATGCTACAAATGGTCTTACAGAGTCCATCACCAACTCGCCAAGTTAGCATTGGTGTTAGGTGGGGACTAGGGTAGGACATTTCACCCTGACGGTAGTTCACGAGGCTGGGTACCAAAGTCCCGGGATTTTAATTATGGGCAGACATGGCTTAATGGTCCAATGTACATACCATGACAGTGCAGGAGGGAATCTTATCGTATCTCCATGTGCACCCTAGGATTTGGTGCCAAGGTCCATGTAACCATGATGATTTCCAATGAAGGGATCTTGACATTTTTCATAAAAGGTCTCGAAGGGGGAATCTCCCAGGATTTTAACCCCGAGACGACATGGCCTTAGAGGGGCTCACACCTGCATACAATGTATATACAACATATAAGTTATGGAATGGGCCTTGCAATCTATAAAGAGGGGATTAATGTGTGGAATGGAGTGATGGGTCAATAGCTATGTGGAATTACCATGTGGATGGTGAGATGGTTCACGACCAGGGAAGCCATGTGGGTGCCACATGGTAGGTCAATATGAGGTGGCATTATCTCATAGGTAACACTTTGAATGGCCATATATTTTTGTAACCACCCCCCCCCCCGCCCCCACATTTACCCACTTTCACTAGTCTGCTGGGGTAAACATGAGCTAAGGGATACTATGACATGAATCAACCTCCTAAGTACAATTAATGAAGTGGAATTGATGAAACAAAACCGTATTTACCTTCTTTAGGAGCTACAGGACACCGAGGATCCAAACAACCACTCCTAGAGCCCAAATCCTGAGATGGAATTCCTTTTTGTTGACCTGAGCTCGCAACCACATGCATGACAAGGCCCCCATGCAGTTGAGGGCATCCAACCGCATGCATAAGCCTACCAAGTAGTGGTGGTGACCTAAATTCCTCAGTTCAGAGGGTGTGGTCCCAAATTCTGAGCCTAAATTCCAAGTCAACCTCCAGACCACTGCCCAAAACTCAACAAGGCTTTCCATAATAATAATTAACATCAAGACAAAGACATTCATTAATTTTTTATCAAAGAATTGACCTAATGAGGCCTAACCATGACAATCATTTCGTCAAACATATTGAGAACATGTAATCTACAGGTCATGAATTCATATCTGAACATAGGGGTCTGAAACTTATCTGAGAATCATCAAGAAGATTCAATGCCCTCTCATAATAGCTACAATAATATTTGTTAGCTCATGCATTCATTAACCATTCATCAACTAATCAAAAACAAATTAAGATCCATAGATAGAACCTTTTATGAAACCATGCTTATAACCAACATATAACCAAAATAATAACCATGATAGAACAACCATCAAAACCACATAATAACAAGTACAATTATTTATAAAATACAAGACGAAAGAACTATTATTAACATATGCAAAATCCAACCAAGTCAGGGACTTCCATGTACCACTCGACCATAGATTAAGCTAAACCAAATATTTCTTTCAGCCAATCACCCCCATGCCATATTCCAAGCATGAATGTGGGATTTAAGACAAAAACAACCAGGGCTTCCTAGAGGTTAAACAACCTCCAACCCTAGGCTTTACCACAATCTTGCCAAAGCCGATTAAGGAATCACTAGGCCCAAAACAAGAGCATAAACAACTAGGGCTTCTCGGAGATTAAACCACCTCCACCCTAAGGCTTCATTGCAATCTCGCCAAAAACAGTAAAGGGGTCACTAGGCCCAAAACAATATTGGATGACTCAAAATTTCTTCACCAACATCTTGAGGAATTTTCCTGTCTCCACCCTCAGGCTTTATCACAATCCTACCAAAATCAGTCAAGGGATTCCTAGGCCCTTGCGAATTTTCCTGAGAGCATCTCACCGGGTTCCAAAACCATTTGGCAATCCAAATCTCAACCGAATGAAAGAACCCCATCAGACCATGGCTATCTGGAAATGACAAGGCAAGTCTGAAACCACTGTGACACCTAGAAAAACCATTACCGTGACAACAAGAGTACTAAATACATACGTGCATGTACCATGCATTCATAGATAAGCTAAGAAATCACACATGTAACCTATTACCTGCATTTTTTCCTGTTGAAGTTTCTTGATCCAACTTTTCCTTGCTTATCCCTTGCTTTCCTTTGCTTCATCCTTTATCCAATGCTAGAGTGGTCCAAGAATTGACCCAAGTGGATATTGGTGTCCACCCACCTATTCCACTTGGACCCCCAACATTTTTTCTTTAATTTTTTCAGTTTCCTTAAATGTAGCACAATTTACTATTTTTGGCAGTTTTTTGGGTCCTAAACTTCTAGAGTCATTTTGAAGCCCTAAACGACATTTTTTTGGAAAAAGAGAAGAATCAAGACTGATGGTAAGGGTTTGTAGTAGAAATTTGTAATCCTCAGATAGATCTTTCTAACAAGGTATCGTGCATGTCAAATGAAGATCGTATGCTAAAGTTACGACCCCAAGAAGTTGATGTACCAACTTGCCCCAACAGGGCCCAAAGTTTTGGCACTTCATCTCCTACGGTTAGGCTTTTAGATGTTTAGGGTTTTCCATTGTTTCTCAACAATAAATAGGCCTTCGAGCCTCATTATAACACAGTTTAGAAGCATGTAGCTGCTACATATCTTCTCATAGGTAAGCTACCATCGCCCGAACTAGTCTATTTCCATTCTATATGTAAGCATCTTTTAGTTCTTTGATATTAATGAAATGAATATTTATTTATGTTTCATCTCTGTGTTTATGTTTATATATATATTTTGTCTCATTCCTATATAAGTTTGAATCAAGAATGCTCATGTGCAAGAGTATGAGAGAATAGAGAAAGCTCGAGGCTAAAACTGATAAAAGGTTGTGAAATAATCCTTATAAGCATTCTTATTATTAAGGCCTCTATTTTCTTCAATTTCCTCTATTTTCCTTCAATTTCCCTCTCATGCAAATCCATGACCCTTCATCTCCCCTTTCTCCTATTTTCCTTTATTTTCATATATAAAATGTCAATTAATGCTTCTTTGCCTTTGCCAATTTCCTTAGCCATAATAAGCCAAAATGAACACCACTAGAATGTTTTTCCCAACATTCAGCTTCGAATATGTGTCCCATGACCTTGGTTATATTTTTCCTTTATTAACTTTATTACATAAGCTTTTAACCTAGGGTTGTTACAAAGTGCTCCCTCTTATGGGAACACCATCCTCGGTGTTCTATGACACCTAAGACCAGCAAGACTGTTGAAAACCAAAACATACTGCACATGGAGCTTTATAACTTAGCTCGATGCAGTATTTACAATGAACAACCTGTTGAAAAGAAAAACCAACATGATAAACAAAACAACATGACACCCATCCATTTATTGGAGCTTTATAACACAATTCATTGTGGTATTTACAGTAACAATCATACATAAATATGTACATACACCAAAACTCATTTTCCCCAACCGAAAAAAAATGAAGGATACATAGCCCGCATATGATCAACCATCTCTCATGTAGCTTCTTTGGGCCCAAATTACATCCATTGCACTTTAACTTGCTCGATTACTTGATTCCAGAGCATGAGTTGTTTCTACTGCAATATGCACTGAGGTTCCAACTAGAATTCTCCTTCTAGCTCCACCTACAATACACATCAGTAAATCACATGATCAACATCCTTCACATATCTTTAAGCAATGAAACATGGAAAACATCATTGACTTTCACTATCGGAGACAATGCAATTTGATAGGCCAATGGTCCAATCCTCTCAAGGATCTCGAAAGGCCTGCAATACCAAGGTGCCAACTTAGCACGTGGCCCAATACTCAAGGAGCTCTTCTTGGGCTTGATGTGAAAATACACATGCTCCCCAACCTGAAACTCCTTAAATTCCCTATGTTGATCTGCATAAATCTTATGTTTATCCCATGTTTCCTTTAAATTCTTCTTGATAACCTGCATTTTCTATTCCATCTCTACCAACATATCTGGTCCTATCAATACCCTATTCAATGGACCACTCAAGTTGAATGGAGTGTTACAACTCCACCCATAAAGTGCCTTAAATGGAATCATCCTCAATGACTCTTGATACCCATTTTTGTAAGCAAACTCAACCAGTGGAAGATACTCCTCCCACCTCCTCTGCTGATGCATAACATACATTCTCGACATGTCCTCTAGAATCTTGTTGACCGTCTATGTCTATCCATGTATTTGTGGATGATAAGTTGTGTTGAAGGCCAATTTTGTCCCAACCCTACAAACAACTCCATCCAAAACATGGAAGTGAACTTGGGATCTCTGTTGAATACAATCTTCTTAGAAATACCATGCAATCTCACTATCTCCCTAATGAAGAGTTATGCTACCTCACTAGTTGAATAAGCAGACTTCGCTAGGATGAAGTAAGGTACCTTTTTCAAACTATTAACAACAAGCATAATAGAATCATGTTCTCTAGATGTCCTTGAAAAACCTATAATGAATTTCATGGAAATTACCTCCCATTTCGACTCTGGAATTCGAACCGACTGCAATAAACCACTTGGATGCTTGCACTCTACTTTTACCTATTGAAAATATAAACACCTAGCGATGAACTCATCTACCTATTTCTTTAGATTTGGCCAGTAGTAGAATTTATTAACCACTATCAATGTCTTTTGATATCCCAAATGAACTGAATACGTCTTAACATGAAATTCCCTCAAGATAAGCTTCTTAAGCTCATTGTTGTTTGGAACTGTTGTAGCACTTCCAACACCCTCCAAAATTTTGGCCTACATCCAAATTTCGGAGCCTTCCTTGGCTTCTAACTTCATGGTTGTAAACACTCGAGCTCATCCTATGAGCTCTTGTTGAGTTTTCACACCCTCTTCACTTGATCGATCACCAGTCGTTTTTTGGCATGTTGATCTCTATGTTGTGCTTACGAGTTTGTTCTAGCATTTTGAAGGTTTGTCTTGGTATGTATGAGTTGTTTTTGCTATGTCGAAATCAGTCTCACTCATAGACTAAGTTGTAAACACTATTGCATAAATGTTGTCATGGTCGTTCGAAGACATATTCTAATTATCTCACTTGTCTCTCTCATCCTTCAAGTCAGTCTCACTGAGCACATGTTGTTCTGTTGGTTTGAGGTGTCCTGTCATTGAGTCGCGCTAAGTGTGTGATCACATTGTCATGTCTGCATGAGTACACTTGATTTCACACTTAGTCAATTCTCCTAAAAATCTATTGACTGAACAACCCTCCATCAACCGGACCCAATCTCAGTGACCTTGCACTGCTACCTAGAATTGCGCAAAGCTTGAGGCTATCCTCCGGGCATCCTACTCTATGCAATTCTGGAAATGAGCCAACTGACTCACTCCCAGAACTGCGCAGAAGTTGTCACCGAAGTTGATCTACTTTGCGCTTCCCGTAAGATCTCTCGTTAAGCCTCCTGCTGGTCAACTAGAGAAAGAACTTGAGTTGTGACCCCGGGCTATAATGAGATCCAAAATTACGTAGAGTTTTCATGTCCTGCCCATCTTGCATGCTTTGCAACCAGCTCAGAAAATGCACAGAGTTGTCCAACCAACCCTTCTTTCCCACTTTGCAAACAACCCAGGAATTGCGTAGAGATGTTCTAATAGCTAGCCCTTTTTCTCCGCTTTGCAATTAGCTTAGAAACTGTGCATGATTGTCCAAGCCTAAAATCTCTCTCGGGATTGTGCAATTTTGACTAGTAGCTCCCACAGCCTACACTATCCTCCCCAGAGAAATTTCATAGATCCCAGTTGGGAGACCTACCCAGTGCTCCCCTGAAAAACTACACAGATTGGCCCAACATCTCCCCGACACCCCTCCTAGCCTTCCACCCAAAAACTGGGCAGTTTTTCCTCCTAGCTAGGTTTTACGCTGTAGTAGTCACTATTGTCTCGGATTGTGAGAATATGTCTCCCAGTCACATCTGTGTTGTTCCTCCCAACAGTGCTTCGAAGCCCCGCATTTCGGCCTGTGTTTTGGTCCCGCAGTCTCAGTTCCTTGTCCCTCTCCTGGTGACCTGCACCAAAATGGAAAACAATGCATCATGGTAGACTAGGAGATTTTTGGATTTGATGTTTTTTCGTTATGAATGTTTGCAGGAAAAAGCACATTAATGAAACATGGCACGACGAAGAATAGGATGGAAGAGAGGTGCATGCTAGAAGACTTGCTCATGGTCGAACGAACACATGAAGCGCATCGAGCAAGTGAGCGAAAGGGACATATGCACATGCACGTGTGTTTCTTCTTGGGTTGGGACTATTCCCTCTCATCAAGAGGCTCACTTTACCTCTCCCTTTCAACAGTAAGAGACCCCAGACACAAAGCTACATTACACACTCCCCAGGCACACTCACCTCGCTTTCTTGAAGATAAAATCATAACACTCTCATGTGTTGAACAACAAGAGCTAAGGCAAATATCCAAGAGAATGGCAACTAGGCCATCATACCGGATGGGACTCCTACACTAAAGGGTGTGAGGTCTAATTGGGACTTCATACCGAGGAGATCCCCTGAATGTTGGCGGCTCCAGCACTGTTAACATTTTTGGAGCTAAAAGGAGGACCGCGAATTGTTTATGGCTGAATTTCCTCTCAACCCCACACATCTATCATCTAGTCAAGGCAGTAACACCAACTCCCTCTCTCCCACGCTTAACTTTGAAGTTAGTTACTCCTCGCATCATAGACCTAAATAAGAAATCTCATATCATCACCTTCGCTCAGTCCATCCCATCACCCATTAGTTTTCCAAAGCTATTGGACTAATCCCAAGAGTACATAAACTCTGAAGAAAAATACTACACCCACTGGAGTGGTAGTCTCATTTGTTGAAGAAGTAATCTTCGCCACTCTTGAAGAGTTGGCTGAAGTTGTTGAGAATGAAGAGGAACCTCCTATTTTCTTACAAGAAGAAGAATTAAACAACACACCCTTGGGCTCAGGTTCCAATGGAGGTAGCGGAGGGGAAAGCAGCGGAGGAGGCAGAGGCAGAGACGAATCAATAGATTAGGAGGTTGAACCATCTAATTCAAAAGAAGAGGAGGAATATGAAGAACAAGAAGACATGGTCGACCAAAATTGGAATGGATGACCTAGGGCCCATTGGCACTCCACGGTGCCTTGAACAAGATGCGAAGGCACACTAACAAAATATGACCCTGATAGAGCAGTGAAGGTGGAAGATCATCTAGACACATTCTACCTACATATGCAGACACTCGAAGTACATTACAATTATGTTTCATGTAGATTGTTTCCATGTAACTTGGATGGCAGAGCAACTTTACGGTATCACAACCTTCCTGTCAACTCCATTCAAAACTGTGAGATGTTCAAAAAAATAATCCTTGAAAAAATTGATGATGACAAAACCCCACCATGTTGTTGAAAGAGTTGGGTGGTCTTAAGATGGAACCGAAAGAGAAAGTGAAAGACTTCAACCATAGGTTTAACCATATCCTGAACAAGTTCATTGTAGATACTAAACCTCATGACTCCATCACAGTCAACTACTACACATATGTACTTTCAACCAGTATTACACAGTTTGTCAAGCGAGATGTGAAACCAACGCTATCCGAAAATTTCCAAGAGGCAATTGATGTGGAGAAAGACCTGTGCGCGATTGGACTCATTGTGCATGAAAAATCAATGAAGGATTCCAAAGATGTGGGTAGGAAGTCCCAGGTTGTTGTGACTAAGGTGAAGGAAAAAGAAACAAGTGAAATTGAGACCCTTACTCATCTCCTTACGTCCTTGACAACTAAAGTAGAAGAACTTAAGCAATGGAAAAACGAGACAACAATGAGCAATAGACCCTCCGTTTTTATGCGCAGAAAGAGTGGGACATCAAGTAACAGCAGTAGTCACTCGGCTAAATCTGCATAGGGTTCAAATGTTGTGTTCCAAGTGGAACAACTTGGTAAGGATAAATTATGTGATTTCCACCATGCGCGACACTCAGAGAAGACCTGTACATATTGGAACCGAGTTGTGGGATCTGTGGCTTCAAGAATGAACAATCATCTTAATGCCAGTGAGCAATTTCAGCTGGAAGATGAAGCTGATGAATAGGATGTTGCATCTAATGAAGCTCCTAGTTATGGGCATGTGGTCAACATGTATCAATGTCTAAATGTTGCCCAGAAGAATAAAACCATAGAGAAGGAGGCCCTAAAACAGAACAATCGATATAACTTAAGAAGTCAAAGGGCTCCTACTATGATTGATGTACCGAATGAGAAATTCAAGAAAATGTTCAAAAAAAGTTGACCCACCAGTACCCTTGACATAAAAAACATAAAACAAGTCTGGAACACAACTCCAACAAAATATATATTCATGAGAAGCTCACTTCAAAACATTCCACTGGACAACACAAACACGAGTCTTCCCCCCGAACATCTCGGTGAGCCTTCTCACTTTGGACTACAATATTGTCGAAGACATGAAGAAGACCCATGCGAACATCTCTCTATACGAACTCACCAAACTCATGGGTCAATGGGATATCTTGTTGAGCGCAATAGGGAAAACCTCCAGAGATAATGCTTCCTCTTCCAACAAGGGATCAAGTAAGTCTCTCGGGTCACTCGCATTTGTATTCAACATGCTTCGCAGAGAAGAAGCAAACTTGCTCTTCCCACCATTTTTGTTATCTTTTGAAATTTTCAATTTCAATGTCCACAATTTTTTGGTTGACTCTAGCACATCAGTCATTGTCATGCCACTCTCCATTTCTAAAAGGATCAATGCACAATGGAGCAACACAGACACAGAGATCATCCAGCTTAATTGAACATGTGTACTAGCCATTATTGAACTCTGAGATGTGATCATTTAGTTATCTTCTGGTGGACAAGTTCACTAGTGCATCAACATTGTGATAGTGGACATACCGAAAGCATATGGATTACTTCTTAGTAGAGAGTAGTCCAGCAAGTTGCAAGGATATTTCGATATAGAGTGGTAACATTTGTGGCTTCCGTATCAGGGCAGAAGCAACTAGATTTGAGTGTTGTCCGAGAGGTATATGAAGCACAACATTACTCCCTTCGATGGTTAGAATGAACCGTTGGCTTTTGCAGAACTTTTGTTCGGCAATTACTTTATGGAAATGCAGCTGGGGTGCTATATTGCACAACCAAGCCCCACCCCACCAGATACACATTTCGGTCTCTTACCATGCCCAACTAGTGAAAATGAAACTTGTACCATACTTTGTAACAGTAGTAGCAATAGTGTTAGAAGTACTAGCGTGGCAAGCGATCCTTGTACAGACCATTAGTGGACCTTGTATTTTGATGGATCAAAGACATAGGAGGGCTCAAGATTCAGGTCTGTTTTGATCGACCCAAGGAAAATAAAGCATTTAGTCTCAAGCCGCTTGGAGTTTGAGTGCACAAACAACACTGCTAAATATCAAGCACTCGTCTTGGGTTTGCACAAAGCCCTCAACCTCATTGTAACTATGCTTAAAGTGGTAGGTGATTTAGAGATTTTGGTACGATAGGTACATAACACCATACATTTTGTATCACCTCATCTTACAGGTTACCAACAAGAGGT
Source organism: Pinus taeda (assembly GCA_000404065.3). Lineage (NCBI taxonomy): Eukaryota > Viridiplantae > Streptophyta > Pinopsida > Pinales > Pinaceae > Pinus > Pinus taeda. The sequence continues at coordinate 37,986 of APFE031601986.1, read as the reverse complement.
ATGGTGGCTTATTTCTACTTTTCAAGATTTTAATATCATATATGTACCAAGAATGCGCAATGTAGTTGCAGATGCTCTGGAAGATGCAGCTACTAGGATGACATCGCTTAGGGATATATTTACTATTGATATTTTGTATAAGCCATCTATCCTTGAAAACATAACTAATTTGCACGTTTTTATGATGATGAATAGATACTGCACTTTATGGCCAATGTTAACATTTTCAAAGATGTAGACATAGATGAAGACACGCGCGAGCAATATCTGCAAGACACACCTGATGACAGTAGGAAACCTGTTACCGGGAATAATGTCCACTCAGAGCTGCTATTTCCACTAAGACTGGTAGCTATCTTAGAAACAAGCAAGTAAAATCTACTTTCATTTTCCTTTATGAAAATAGATAAGAGTGGAACAAAGGACACCAACTTTAGTCTTGCGCTTGGTTTCCTTGCTTGATTCCTCTCCTTTCGGATAGATCTTTGCCACTTCTTCTTCATTTTCCCAGCTTCAAAGAGCACCTGTGGAATCAAAGCAACATACTACTATTGAAGAACAGAGATCTATATTCATAAATAACACAGGACCAAATATGTGTTAACCATACAAATGTATATATAAACAAGCATACAAGAATATGGAGGAAAACTTGAATATCTTTATTAAGATCAAAAATAGCAAGAGGATTACAACCATATGTTCTGACCCAGCATCATCCTCCAGCAAGAAAGCCCTTCTTCACCTCAAGTAAAGCTTAGATCACCCAACACTATGAGGTTTCACCAAAAAACCAACAACGCTTCTCTACAAGAAACAAGATTCCAGCCTCCGGATCTCTGTGATGAGGGATCCATATATAGATGATTGTAGGGAGGTGATTCATGTTTTGGGGTTTTGATTAGTGTCTTCTCTCTGATAGTTCTTGATTCCACTTGGAGACTGATGATCTCTTACTCATCCTTGGTCGAAAATAGAGAGGCAAGTGTCAGAGGGGAAGCTTCTGGATGATTCCATGATCTTCCACCTTGCAAATTGTCCCTGCCATTTGTCTATTCCTGACCATCGCAACCTACAAAGGGGCCATTAAATATGCATGCACCCTTTACACTAGGAAGGTGATATGCATCACACCCTCTGCACTGGGTATTCAGTATGGTCCAATTTTGACCATTTCTGAGCAGTTTTTAGTGGAGAACTTCTGGGAGAT
>APFE031601986.1:2173-36558 GCA_000404065.3 Pinus taeda | reverse complement strand
TTCTGGGAGATGATGTAATCAGCTGACCTTGTTCCTTTAGGCAGTGAAGCAAAAATTTTAGGGAATTAGGAGCCCTCAGTTTATGGACATTTATGATTTGGGTTGCAGTGCCCAAAAATGTCTATAACAACAGTCTCTCCTTATAGCTCCTTGTACTAAGTCCATACTTTAACACAATCTGTGCAACCAAACTACTTCCTTGCTTGCATGAGCGATTGCCATGTATTTTTCCTCTGTAGTTGATAGTTCCACTACAAATTTTTTCTTACTCATCCAACTGACTGCACCACCAAATAGGATAAACACATACCCACCTGTATATCTTCTCTAATCGAGATCTCCATCCTAGTTTGCATCAACAAAGCCATAAATATCTAACACTCTATCCAATACTGGTTTTCCTTAGTAGCACAAGCCATAATAACTAATGCCACACAACTACCTAAAAACCCACTTCACTGTTGTCTAGTGCTCCTTCCCTGGTTTTGACATAAACGTGCTCAATACTCACACTGCATGTGCAATGACTGGTCTAGTAATAAACATCACACACATTAGGCTACTGACTGCACTTTCATATGGAACACAGGACATGTCCTCTTCCTCTTCTTTTGTCTTAGGAAACTATTGAGCAGATAACTTGAGCAGATAACTTTACACCTACAAGAATAAGAACCTTCATCGGTTTAATGTCCTGCATATTAAACCTATGGAATATTGTCCTGACATACTTCCTCTGGTTTAATCAGAGCTTCCTCTTTGCCCAATCTTTTTTAATTTCCATGCCTAAAATATAGTTTACAACACCAAGATCTTTCATGTCGAATTTGGAGAACAATTTGGTATTCAAATCCTGGATGATTTCTTGGTTATTTCCAACCAGCAACATATCATCCACATACAAGAACTGATAAATAACACGGCCACCAATTAATTTAAAATACACACAGTGATCTTCTTTGCTTCTGGTGAAGCCAAGTCCGTGTATAAATGTATCAAATTTCTGATACCACATCCTTGGTGACTGTTTTAACCCATACAATGACTTCTTTAAGTTGCATACCAGTTCTTTATTACCCTTCACATCAAAGTCTTTAGGTTGCTTCATGTAGATCTCATCTGCTAGGTCCCCATGAAGAAATGTTGTCTTCACATCAATTTTTTCTACCTCAAAATCAAAAGCAGCAACAACAGATAAAATTAAATATAATAGAAGCTACCTTGGGAATAGGAGAAACAATTATCACCAAAATCAATTCCCGACACCTGGGAATAACCTTTTGCTACGAAGTGAGTTGTGTATTTCTCCACCTTTCCTTATGCATATTTCTTCTTCTTGAACGTCGTTTTGATGCCAATGGGTTTCCTTCCAACTGACAACTCCACCAGATCCCAAGCCTGATTTTTGTGCAAAGATGCCATTTCATCAACCGTGGCCTCTTTCCATTATTTTCCATCCTCTGAATCTACTGCTTCCTTCATAGTTCTGGGATCATCATCAATAACATATAAAGAAAAATTTGAATAGAAAACATATGGGCTATACCTTTATGGTTGCCTTCTTTCTCCAATTGACCTTCTCACACCCAGAGTTTGTGGCTCTTCAGCTTCAGATTCCTCCTCTGCTGTAGATTCGGATTCTTCCTCCTTATGCTAAAGATCTATCTTCTTAGCTTCCTTTGGTTGGAATTCATGTTTAATAACATCTTTAACCTATCTGAACACCACATCTCAGTTGTACACAACCTTCCTTGTTACTGGGTTTCAAATCTTATAACCCTTTAAACCATGCTTGTATCCAATAAGAATGCACTTTTTATATTTACTATCCAACTTGGTTCTTTTCTCCTTTGGAACATGTATATATGCATCACATCCAAATAACCTCAAATCTAAAAGAGAGGGTTTCTTACTTGTCCATACATATTATGGAGTTTTATCCTCCAACACCGATGAAGGTGATCTGTCAACCATATAACGTGCTGTCTCCACCGTGTCTGCCGAGAATTCATGTCCTAACCTAACACCACTGAGCATGCTGCTTTCCATTTCCACCAACATCTTGTTCATTCTTTCTGCAAATCCATTTCACTCAGGTGTGTATGGAGTAGTTTTTTGTCATGCTATACCACACTTCTTATATAATTCTTCAAATTCCTTAGTGCAAAAGTCTCCACGGTTATCTGACCTCAACACCTGTATCCTCTTCTCTCTTTGGTTTTCCACCAGAGCCTTAAATTAGTTAAACCTATCAAAGACTTCAGATTTCTTCTTAAGGAAATATATCCATGTATTCCTTGAGAAGTCATCTATAAATGATGCATAGTACATAGGCTTACCCATTGATGGAACCTTCACAGGTCCACATCACTGTGCACAAGCTCTAATATCTGTTTCACCCTCTCACCACCAGATGGGAAACTCACCCAAATCTGCTTCCAATATACACAATTTTCACAAAAATCAAAATCCAGAGATATATTAGTCATACCTTCTACCATACCTTTACCATGAAGTATTCGAAAGCCATTCTCTCCAATATTTCCAAGCCTTTCATGCCATAGCATGGTATTTTCTCCAGAGACCAATAGATTTTCTGTTCCACTTTCGGGAACCATAGAACTATTGCACCCATCAATAATAGTGCTACCTTGCAACTTGTATAGAGTTCCAATCCAAACTCCCCATATTGATATTAGTGCTCCCCGAACCATCTAGCATGTATCCTTCTCGAACATTATTTTTACACCTACATCATCTAGCTTGCTTACAAAAATTAGATTTCTGGCCAATGTAGGAATATGCAGAACACCTAGAAGTGTTCCAACCCTTCCACCTTGCAAATTCAACTTTAATTTTCCACAACCAATGATTCTAGACTTCCTGTCATTCTCTAATAAGGCATCATCATTGTCATATTTCTCATACTTGCAGAACCACTCTCTATGGGGAGTGAAATGAAAAGATGCACCTGAGTCAAACGAACATGCCTCATGATATACATGTGTACTTGAAGAAGCCAAGTACACATCCCCACCTTCATCTGAGGTGGTTTTCACCTCTGCTAAAGGAGCATCGTCAGATCCCTTTGCTTTATCAAGAGCTTTAGATTTATAGTCCCTTTTTTAGTGCCCTTTCTTTCTACATTTCCAAAAAACCACCTTCACGGGTTTTCCTGAAGATTTAGATATCCCACTCGATGACTTATTTTTCTTTCAGTTTTGGGACCGTCCTTGTATAGACACGGCATCACCATTCTAGCTCTCCATATTTTTCCGTCTCATCCTCTCTATTAGCAAGGATGAGACTATTTCATTAAACTGGAAGGCTTGCATTGCTACCTATTGCAATAACCAAACTATCCCACGAATCTTGTAGAGAACACAACAAACGGATGCACTTATCTTCATCTGAAATTTTAATATCAACATATAATAACTTACTTAACACAATATTAGATGCGTTCAAATGCTGTATCACCGAGTCTCCATCTTTCATCCTCAAGTTATACAGCTTTTTCCGTAGGAATAGTTTATTCACTAGAGTCTTAGATTGGTACAAAGTCCCTAACTTGTCCCACTAAGGCTTCACTATAGCTTCCCTTGATACATTCAGTAATAATGAATCTAATACACACAACCGTATTGTGCTCTTTGCCTTCCAATCTAACTTCTTCCATTCTTCATCGGACACTCTCATTGGTTTAGTACCTAGATCTACCATGATCCACTGATCTTTACCCACCAAAAAATCCTCCATATTGAGTTTCCATAACTCAAAACTCAGACCATTTAATTTCTTGATCTCTATCTTTCCGCTACTCACCATCCTCTTTCACCACAAAAATTGATATGGAGATCTCCAGTTGAACAACATCTACCACAGGACCAAGTGAAGAACCTCAACAACAAAGGCATCCCCTTAAAGCCAAAAAAAAATTGATACCAAATGTAGGTTTTAACCCTGTACATAAATTACCCGCATATGAATTCTAAAATAGAGAAAATAAGTAATGCGAGAGCATAACACATAAAACACATAGACATAAATATTTTCCCCTGGATCCCAAAACTGGGACTACCAGATTGATTTTTCATTATGTTCCTTTCAATGTTACAATACATATATATACATGCCGAAGCATCTAATACCATGGATAGAAAAAACCATCATGTCCAAAACCATGTGCTAAAACCATGCACAAAACCATAGGTAGGTTCATCCCATATGATATATCGTCCCTAAAAAATTTCCTCGAGGTGTTGCCCTAGACCCCGTAGAGTGGGGCTACCTGCTCCCCTCAATTCCCCTGGACAGTAGGGGTTGTCGTGCCCCTTGTGACCCCCACGCTGTGCAATCAGTGCAACAAAGGGGGGCTCTACCCCCTCTCTAACACAACCCAACATTTTATATTCCAGAGGGGATTTTTTTTTTATATTACACTGATTTTCTATGGTTAGATCAAAATTTATTTAAAAAATAAATATTTATTATACCTACCACACCCCCTGTGACCCCCCCGCTGCCAGTCGGTGCAACGAAAGGGGGCTCTGGCCCTCCTCTAACACAACCCAACATTTTATATTCCAGAGGGGATTTTTTTATTTTTTATATTACATTGATTTTCAATAGTTAGCCCAAAATTTATTTAAAAAATAAATATTTATTACATTTTAGCCATAAAAAATAAGGTGAATAAACAATGCAAAACCCAATTTGCCTCGTTTGGGAGGTTGGATCTTCTTGCAATCACTATATTTCCTAGATTGGAGGTTGGATTTCATTGCAGTCACCCTGATTTGCTAGTTTTCAAATCACTTAGGGAAGGGTTGAATTCAGGAGATTTTGCGATATAAATTATACAGTCTCGATTCGTGAGTTTTACATTAGTCATGACTTGTTTTCAAGCAAGAGATTCAGTCTCCATTCATGCAGGTCACAAGTCATTTACGATAAAGATACTTAGTCTCCATTCATGTAGGTCGTGACTCATTTTCGAGAAAGAGACTTAATCTCCATTAATGTAGGTCATGACTTGTTTTCGAGAAAGAGACTCAGTCTCCATTCGTGCATGTTGTCACTCATTTTCTAGCAAGAGAATTTGGTTTATAGACAATATATTATATTAGAGCAACACATTCATGAGTTTTACAGAGTCATGGCTTGCTTTGAAGCAATAGACTTTGGTTTATAGATAATATATCAAAGCAGAGAAGCACCGAGGATACCATACAAGAAATGCATTCAAGTTTTGTATTTAGGGAGTAGTAAGTTCCATAGAGTAATCTTCAGATCTTAGAGTAGATAGAGGGTAGTTTGTTTCATTCGTATCAATAGATCTCTTAGTATAGAGAGATGGGCTTAAGAAGGGACAACTGATAAGTCTTTGTAGCCTGATAAGCTTTGCAGAATATCTACCTTAACCTACTAACATTGTTGACACCTACAAATAACTTCTACTATATCCTTATTCATTAATATTAAAAAGTAATGCTTTCTAGATGATGTGACATTACATAGAGTAGAGAAGTGTTGAGCAGACCATCGAGATTTTACACCCATGAATATTCATCTTTTTTCAGCTCAATTCAAGTGGTTGAACAACACAGGTCAGACTGTCGAAGAGCACAGGTCATTTTCAAGGAGAGGTAAGGATGAATTTTCTCTTGTTTGAGGAAAGGTGGTTACTACTACTTGAAAGATGTTTCCAACCCCTTTTACTAGGTTAATTTTTGTGGAAAAGATTCATTTTGTAAAGTAATTACTATTTAGGTATCACATATTCTAATGGAATTTTGATGATGGCACTCCTCAGTTTTTACTATAAATGATTCGAGTTCCAACCACCTTCTAGTATGATCCCCTCTCTCAATCATAGAGTGATCAAATCCCACTTTTGCATCGAATTGACTAATAAGCTTAGGAGATAAGTGGGAGTACCCCCAGTGAGGGAAGTTGTAATTATTATTTTTAATTTAAGATAAAAATTATATTTTTCAATAAATAAGGCTACAATTGTAAGGCTATAGTATGAGGTGGGGTTATTTTCATAGTAGAGAGCATAAAGGAATCCCTTGTTGTCTATAATTTATTCACCAAAACCCATAGGATTTTTCATTTTGTTCTGCCTCACCCATGGTCCTAATGACTTGTTGGCCTTTGATGTTGATGCCAAAAATTGGGATTTGGTTGAGACTAACATGGACCATGTGGTTTTTCCACATATACTAGAGAATTAGGGGTCCTTGATTCTTGTTCATATCAAGGAGCTTGGATTTTTGAGGCTTGTAGAGAACTAGGAATACTAGGTTCCTAAAGATATCAATTCAAGAACTAGGATAGGCATTAATCGATCTAGTTTCTCTACCCGCTTTCTTTGTCAAGATAGAATGATTTGTTTGGTGGATCACCTTCTTTGACCAAACATGAAGCATAATTCTTACACAAGAAAACCCTCTCTTTCCATGGGACAATCACTTTCTTTGGAAGATTAGTATATGGGAACTCGATGAGTCTATCAAGCAATGGAGGAAAGTATGCAGTATGCCCAACCATCTCTTTAGTAAATTTATTCATGGTAATCTTAATCACTTTTTCACTATTGGTCTTTGTGACAGGATTTTACTTTTCATAAACTACTCTTCAATCAATTTCATGTATCATCGTTTGGAGAATATATGGTGTGTATTTCCACATTTGCCTCTTTACAGTTGCTTGTGTAAGCCAAGATGGTTTTTCCTTACATTGAAGCCTCTCCTTGACATGATGGTATAATGTAGGTATCTTAACCTATTGGCGATAATGCAATCTCGTAAATTTCATTCAAACTATGGGCTTTCTTACCTTCATTTGTGTCTTTGTGTAATCATGTGACAAAGATAGGGAGATTTTTTGCATTTAGATGTCTTTTTGTTAACTAGCTCATGTAGAAGGACATTTCTCCATGAATAGGCTTGAATTTATATTTGATTTTTCAAACTTTCATATCTACAAAAACAGTCAAAGAGGCAAACTAAAATAGTCTTGCTAATAAGAGTCAATTTTTTTTATTGATAAGTATTGCATATGGGATGGGGAAGCCATCAAGACTTCCTATTTGTAACAAATTAATTAGTTGGTCCAATTTCATTAGGCTTTTCTCCTATCTATTTTCTTCCAAACTCATATAATATTCCGTAGCTATGTAGTTGACTAACTAATGCTATTATTTGATTCATGAATGAAGTAAGATACAATATGGAACATTTGGCTCCACAACCACTGTAGGATACTAAACAAATAGCTTTGGAACATATGTTTCCAACCTTGGTTTTGTAGGTAGTTCTATACCCATGCTAGTTACTAATGTTGTTGGACCTTATGATATTGGTGTTTCTTACTTTTCTTATGGCGCCAAACCAACATCTGCATATTTTAAGTCAAATACATCTTAGAATCACTCTTTTTGGTGTGAATTCAACCTTCTTTCCCATGCATTTCATGGGGATTTCACGCATGCCATGTTGCATTTTAGATTATCCAAATGTTTTGGTTGGTCTTGATTAAATCCATCTCTTCACAAAGCTCTCTCAAGGGGAAAGGATATAAGGAAGGGTTGGAAAGGAAGATGAATTGGTTCTTTTTGAACTATAACTTACTCTTTGAGGGAACGAAATATGGGGTCCTGGAAAGGCATAGATTCTCAAAGAAAGTAAGGAAAGTATTCATGAGAACAAATATAGTTTGTCACGCTATACTCAAGAGAAATATTTGGTAGGCTAATTTATTTGAGGTTTCTTTGGTATGTTACTTGCTTTGAACCTAAAAAGATTGACTCAACAACAACAATGAAAATGTAAACTAACCTATAGCCACACGTTGAAAACAACTTTCTACAAAGTGGCAATCTTGTTCAAAATACATTGTAAAAGAAAAAAATCTAACCAAAATCCATGACAAAAAATCACAAGAAAAAACCACATCTGAAAAGGTATTGTATTTATGTTCTTCATTTAAGGTATTGAGTGAGTGTATCTTCTTGATATTAAGATATTGATTGTATGTTCTTGATCACTAAATCAGAAAAGGTATTGAGTGTATGTTCTTGATCTTACCCAAGTCTATTAGCCTAAAGCCTATGGGAACCCACTCTTAACTGATCCTCTGCCCTAGTCACCTGAATGGCTCCATTTCTAGCTCATTTCTCGTTCGGGTACACCTAGAGATGTTCTACTTGAGCCTTCTGCACTAACTCAAGTGTATTTTAGAATACTAGAGCTTGATTGCATGCAAGGAAGGACATTGGCTACAATGCACAATGATAATAAAGATACTGCACAAGGAGAACAAGGAGAATATGGAGAAATGTTTGGATGTAATAATAGTAATAATTACCTTGTAATAATATTACTATTATTAAATTGTGCTAAGGGTTATGCTATGCTATTATATATTCTAAAGATAAGTGTGATTTTTGTGCTAGTGTATCATTTCTTGTTAATGAGTTAGTAATATTTTTCCCACATCGTCTGCTCTATTTACTTCCCCAACTTGTTGAGTAATCCTATGCTACTAATGTCAAAAGTGAACGCTTAGAGGATATAATTATACTAATCCATTTATAACTGATTTCATAACAATTTTCTTATAGCAACAAAATTGGAAGCATACAAGAGAAATTTTGTTTTCAAACAATTGTCCAAACTCATAATTCTACAAGAAAAAAAAATTGCAAGTTATTTCTACTATCAAAAAGAAGGAGAATAACTTCACTGAATGTAATTTTAGAGAATGGAATGTTAGAGTGTGCATCCACTTTTCACAGTTATCGTAACTCATAGTTCTATAAAACAAAGAAAAGTGTGACCTATTTCTAGTATTAAAAGGAAGGAGAGTGACTTCAATAACTTAAATTTTAGATAATAGCATATTATCCTACGTATGTTATAGTATATAAGTGAGGATGCTGATATGGAATGTTGTGTGTAGTTCAATATTTCCATGCATCAAGAGTAAAATTTATTAAAAATTAAAAGTATTCTCAAAAATCATCTAAATGTACCTTACAAATTCAAGTGAAAAAGGCTCTATGATACCCATAAGAGAGCTTTGATGCATAGGAGAAACTCTTAAGACAAAAACCATTTTGAGTTCAAGCATACACTATGCAAGCTTTCTCAACTATGCAAATCCCCCAAGGACTATCTCTCAAGTATCGATCCATCTTCGATTTTCCAAGGTTTGAAAATACATCATGTACCTCAATTCTCATTTTGATAACTTGAAAGTTTATGATAAGACAAACATCTAATATGGTGTATATTGGTCTGGAAATAGTAAGGGATTTTATTTCCTATATGTTGTAGCAATTTTATTCTAATTCCATTGCACAAAAAAATCCCTTTGAGGTAGCCAACGATTTTTTTTTTTCTTTTCTTTTCTGAAATGTAAGAGTGATTAGCATGGTTGCCAATGATGGTCCCCCATCCTTACTCTTTATTGATACATTTGAAATTTTAGTGGTGACGTTTTTTAATAGAAACAAAAAGTGCCTTTAGAGAACTGACAATTCGATATCTTTATAATCTTCATGTTGTATAATAACAGATTAAGTACTTAGTTACCTCTATTATCTTGGTAAAAAGATATAGAGAGTAGTAGTATTTTCTCGGGGGTTATTCCAACCTAAAGGAAACCTTTATGATTGGCATATGCAGACTGGTTCTAAGTTAGGGGAAAAGTACCTTCTAGTCTCAAATGCTGATTTATCTCAATCACCACCTCAAAGGGGACCACCTCCACTGGCGGTCAATACACCTATATAGATCTATAAATGGGCCTTTCATCACTAGTATATCTTTGACGAGATGAAGGCCATTTTCTAGGGCTTGAGAATTATGGCACACCTCTACTTCTTCTGCTTCCAGTTGTCCTTCTATAAAACTCATCGTCTCTTCTAATGTATTAATTTCTCTAGCAATGTAGATAATTATCACATTAACTAGAAATTCTGAGCGATTTCGGTCATTTAAACATGACGATTTTGTTATCAAAGATATTTGCATAATAGAAATCCCGTGATACAACTCTTCACTATTGATATCTTCGACATTACATTCAGAAAAAAATTTTGTAACAATGTAAGGGCCCGTAATTGTTATTATCCTTTGGTATGGTTTTTTTCCAAGGATTTTCTTAGCTTCATCATTCATGTCATAGAAAATCTGAAACATAAGGGATTCAATTTTCACGTAACCTTCGTTATTCATATAAGCATGTTTTATCATTTCAACGTAACTTTGAATGACAATAATTTCCTTGGATTTCATATTAGGACAACTTTTTACATCATGGATGTCCTCTGCTTTCAGGCCTATGACATCAATTGCCCTGCTAATTTCCTCACAGAATTCCCATGAAGTTTCTTTAGTGTGTGTCCCTATATTATTGTTCTATAGAAGCTTCATAATTTTAATAATGAATTTTTTTAAATATCTGAAACCATTTAAAAATTTGAAAATTTCGATTTTCTTAGAATCCAAATCATCAAACACTCATTTTCAGTTGTTGCCCTTTTTGGAAGATATTTATCTGATATATCCAAATATTGCTCCATTTGTCCCTTTCCCAAATTGTCTATATATTCTTGGACTACTTCTATATTCACACCCCTGCACGAAGGAAATTTCTAAACTTTAAGGTAGTCTTCCATTTCCTACCTCAATTCTCTTTGGGAAAGGGCACGTTTTGCATTGAACCATTGTTTAGTAAATAGGTTCTTTGCAGGAATTTGGTTTCTACGATGGTCTTTAACGTTTTTCTGTTATACAGAGTCTCAGTGGGATCTTGATCGACGGGTAACTGGACAAGATCGTAAGCAAACTCACAACTAACAACGTCCATATATTCTGAAGGCACCATTTCCATCTCAATTTCATTGCTCTACAATGAATGATTGGATCCCATATCAATTTCATTGCTCTCTAGTGACTGATAAGCTTCCATTCTATTTTCACAACTACATGATTACTACTTTTCTAAATTTTGGTAATGGCAAATAAAACGCCTCACAAAAAACATGCCGAAAATCAAAGATAATTGCTTGTCAATTTTGGTTAAATGGCACTCCAAAGTATTTGATCACGACGAAAGACATGTTTGTAATTTTTTATGTTCTACTAATGAATATTTTTCCTTCATGACTTACCTATATTAGTTAAATAGCATTTGCCCCCATAATAACACCCATAGGCAGGCCCACTCGAAGAGGCCCAGCTGACCCCACAAACCTACAGTCAAATAGCTAATAATATGTGTTTTATTGGTTAATTATCAAGCATTTGTAGATATAAATTATTATTTTTATAAAGTAATTAGCTTATATTTATTTTTACTCCAGAAGTATGGAGGGATAAAATATCTTTTCAATCCAAAAAGAGAACTACAACTCAAAATATTTATTTTGATTTTCTAGTGAGAAGTTAACGAAGATGGATCTATGAGATTTAGTTATTAGTTATCATTCACTGTGATTATTAATTTTATTTGTTTTTATATAACGTGATACACTGAGTAAAATTTAGAATAATAATTATAATTATTAATTTTATTATTTTGTTTTTGAATTTATTTTAATTTTGATGAGTCAAAATGCTTACATAACAAGACAAGATAGCACAACACATTACACCAATATCTTCCATATTGGGCTAGAGCTAGAGGCCCAATGAAACAAGATGCATATTATCTTCGGATCTATCAAGTGTGAGGGATAAAATCTTTTGAGGTGCAAACCTTTTTTAAAGTCAAAAGAGATTTCATCCTTGTAGAGGCTTGTGCGGGCGAGGGATCAAATATTTTGAGGTACAAACCTCTTTTAAAGTCAAAGGAGATTTGATCATTATAGAGGCTTGCTAGATATGTACTTAAAATGCTTCTCTCCTCGTTTTGTTATTAGTTTTTAAAAAAACTATTATGGTATATGTCCAAAAATTACTTTTATATATATTATATATATATTTATATAGATAGATATAGATATTTAGTTATTTAAATTAAATGATTATTTTACTCCTACATTTTAAACTTTTTTATAAGTATACTTTTAATTAATTTATTCTTATAATAATTGAAAATGTTATAAATTGAAACCCTATTATGTGGTATTTATGATCTGATTTATCAATGTTATATTTAGCATGACAGGGAGTCATAATATGAACATAAGCCATAAACATGGTTGTATTTCCTTATCAAAGCCATCAAAAAAGTTTTAATCATCCCTCCACAAGACTCAAAAAAAGTTTTGCACACCATTACAATTTAAATACTTGAAACTCTAAAATCAAGATGTAAAAAAATCTTCGCACAAAGGAGCTATTCCTATCTTGGCCCCATCTACCTAGCTAATATCAACATCCACTAAGGGAAACCTTTGGGCTCCTGGGAGAAAAAATAACTTATTACTTGATTACTATAATCTTGTTTAATGCTGGCACACAATTATGTTAGCTCCGAGTATTGGGTGGTACAATTTATGTTCTCATGTATATAGAGCCTCTCTAGCACTCGAGCTTGCGCAAATCCATTCTAAGCTTACAACCCGTGGACTACACTACATGAAAATATAATGGTTATGATGCTCCCTCGAGCTATCCCTCCTAGACTTGTCAATATTTTTCCAAGGGTAGTAACCTAGTTGTTGGAGCGTCTATAACCACCCTCCAAAATTTTGGTTTACACCGAAATTCGGAGCCTCCCTTGAGATTTTCACTTGATGACTGCACACACTTGGGTTCACCTTGTGAGCTCATGTGAGTTTTCACATTCGACTTGCTTGTTCATTCCACCCAAACTTTTACATGTTGTGTCAATGTCATGCTTGCAATCAGGTTTTGATCATGCTCAAGGTCTTTGCTTCGTGTGTACATGTTGTGCTCATTATGAAAACATCTGTCACACTCACACACAAAGTCACATTCATTGTTGCACAAGCATCATCATGGTCGATCAACAATCAATCACAAGTGTCGCACTTATTGATTGCACCATCGGTCACTCATGTTGAACATGTATGTCTGGTTGGTTTGACTCATCTCATCATCAAGTCATGCGGGTGTGCATTTGTAAGATCACATTTGCACCTTTCACTCATTCACACACTTAGTCATTTTACTGAAGTTATGATGACTAAAATCCCCTTTGGTAGCCGATTGTAACCCCTCCATTGACTCGATCAAATATCACCCAGAACATTATAGAAGCACCAGGAAAGTATTTTCAAGCTACGTTTCCCACAAGAAATTCAATCAAGCTTCATGCTGGCGACCTGGAGAGTTGGACCGGTAGCCACACTGGGACTAACTCCCCTAAAAAATTGCGCAGAGCCTATTGACCTTACCCACTCTGTTGACTAAGGATATTGTGTAGATAGGCTAGATAAACACCTAGTGCCCATCCCTACCTTTCTCAGGAAATTACACAATTTTTGCAGCCACACCTCCTCACAGTTAACTGGCTGCTCATCCAGAAACTCAAGCAGTTTTCATGACGAGGCCCTCTACTGCCCAACAGTCTACTCAGCTCATAAATTATGCAAAGATGATCAGCAGGCCGACCTCCCACCATCAGTGAAATTTCTCTCGCCAGCGACAAACTACCAGTTCCCTCCAGGAATTGCATAATTTATACTACCAAGATCCTCGTAGATGATTGCCTGTTCCCCTTAAAAATTGTTTAGTTTCTACTACCAGTGACCTAGAAGCCAACTGCCAGTTCCCTCTACGAATTCTATAGTTTTTGTTGGCAGTGTCTTGGCTAGTTCCTCAAAAAAACGACACAAATACTGTCTTCCAATCCTCCTTTCAGTGCGACCTGTTCCTCCAAGAAATTACGTAATTTTTTTTTGCAAAACCCCTGCTTCCCACTTGTTTCGAAAAGTGTACAAATTTTCTCTACCTTGCCTTCCCACAACCCAGACTATGCCTCCCAAAATTTGGGTAGTTTTTCCTTCCATCCAAGCCAGACCTCGCAGTCAATCTCTGTAATCTCGGGTTACTGATATTCATCACCCAGTGACCCTTACATAGTTTTCATTGGCAGTTCCTAGAGCCATCATCCTACCCCACAACCTTGTTCCCTCTCACAGTGACGTGCATCCAAAATGATCATGTGTCATGGTAGACTAGGATGTTTTTAGATTTAATGTCATCTCATCATGAGTGACTGTAGGTATAGGTAAACCAACAAACATGAAGCGATGATGAGTCGGATGAAGGAAGGGAGCACATGTTGAAGGGCACGTTCACTAAGGGATGAATGAACGACACATGCAAAGAGATGTGATTGCAAATGGATGATCATGGAAAGATGTTTTCATGGACGAACAGACGAGAAAACGTGTAAGATGTGCTCACAAATGGACGAATGGATCAACATGTACCTTTCACGAACATATGAGCCTATCAATCCTTCCAACATACAAGAAAGGATAAATGTTCCAAAGCAACATCAAGTGAACCAACAACCATCGAAGAGTCCACACTCTTTTCCATGTGGAGTTGAAGCTGTGGCACACCATGAAGACATCCATCACCCAACAACACTGCAACTCGAAATGCACTCCAGCAAAAACATGAATGTACCAACACTTTCATGTCAATTCATGTCACAAGTCATGTCATCCACATATCTACTATGGGCCATGTTTCCAATCGATGTAATGTAATGTGGAAGTCTAAGAGACCCACTTGTTGTGTAAAGAGTCATGTAAAGTCGAAAAGTCATGGAAGTCAAACAGTCATGAGGACAGTCGAATAGCCACAAGGGTCACTTTCACCCTTGGCTATAAATACCCCCTCATTTGTACATGCAAGGGACTTTTCACCTCAGCTCCTCCCACATAGCCAAGAGAGTTTGTAATCTTTTCCTTGAGGAGTAAGTAGTGGCTCCAACGCCTCTTGCACAAGGTTAGTGATGTATGTTGTAATGATGTGTCTTGTTACTTTTTCTTGATTAAGAATCATGCTAATAGGTGAGAACATTTTAACACATGTATTGTAATTATTGTAAGACTAATCTTGAACACTTTTAATTCATGTTGCTTTAGCCTATGTTGAACACATGAACTTATTTCACTTGTTGTAATGCATAATCTGTTAATGAAATGTGTTGTATATGATGTTAATGTTATGTCGAATGTGGTGGCTATCTCCTCAAACATCAGACATACCTTTCACATAAAAGTTTTTGTAACAATCATTGCACTCATGTGGACTCATCCATTGAGCTTTATATGTGTTATCTTCCCTTGTGTCTTATGACTGCTGCATCCATGTGGACTACTACTCCAAAAGTTGTGCACTTCTTGATGTGTTGTGTGTTCCTAGTAGAGTTGCATCTCCCTCCCAACTGACTTGTGACTTGCTCTCAACCTCTCCCTCTACAGTGAAATAACCATTAACATAAGTAACACTAGCAATCACCAGGCATGTGAACCTCACTTCTCGAAGGCACAAGATTCTGTATCATCGCCTTCCCTCTGTCTGTCCCATCACTCACCAGTTCACGAAAGGAGTCAAACTGATCCCAGGCATATATCATCTTTCGTACAGATCAAGAAAGCCAAAAACAACTCCTACATGAGTTTTTGTATCACTGGTTAAAGATGTAGTCCTTGCCACACTTGAAGGTTTGGCAGAAGATATTGAATATAGAAAGGAACCTCTGGTATTTCAACAAGGTGAATAAGACATTCTTGTGATCTTGGTATCAAACTCTGGTATACGAGGCAGAGGGTAAGGCAGCATAGGAGGAGGAGGCAGAGACGAACCAACAGACTCAGAGCCAAAATGATCATATTTATAAAGAGAAGAGGAGGATGATGAAGAAGAAGAAATGGTTGACCCAAATATTGAATGGATGACTCAGAGACCATTGGCTCTCCCAACTGTTCAGCACAAGATACCAAAGTGAGCGGAGAGAATGAACATCAAGTTCAACCCTAATAGCATGGTGAAAGCAGAGGAACACTTCGACAACTTCTACCTAACCCTACAGACCCTTGAGGTATAATATGATGACGTAACATGTATATCGTTACCATGTACCTTGGACGGTTGCACTACTGCATGGTATCACAACCTTCCAGTGAACACTAGATAGAAATGGGAGTCATTCAAGCACATGGTCCTTGAAAAGTTTGTTGATGACATGACCCCATCTATGCTACTCAAATAATTGGGAAGCCTCAAGATCGAGGGAAAAGAGAAAGTAGAAGACTTCAATCATTGGTTTCCATGCATATTGAACAAGTTTACAGGGGACACTAAAGCTCATGACTCCAACATTGTTGATTACTACATATTTGCATTGCCGACTAACATTCCGTAATTTTTCAAGTGAGCTCTGAACCCAACACTCTTAGAAATCTAGGAAGAGGCTATTGTTGTTGAGAAAGACCTGCATGCAAATGGTGTCATCAAGGATGACGAATCAGCAAAGGAATCCAAGGATGCAAGGAGGAAATCTTAAACAATGGCAAGCAAGGGTAGAGACAAGGAAGAAACTGATATTAAGACCCTCACTCACCTTGTCAAGAACTTGGCTACAAAAGAATCTCATAAAGAATCAACCATTTCGATCAAAAAACGGCTTGGTTGATTCTGGTGTGGCAGCCAACGTATCACGCTCTCCATTACGAAAAAGATTAATGGACAATGGAGTGAGAGATCCGTGCAAATAATACAACTTGATCGAACATTAGTACCAGACATTGGTGAACAATTAGACATGATCATCTAACTACGTCATGACGGTCGAATCCAATAATGCATTAACATAGTGGTTGCATACATACAGAGAGCATATGGTCTATTACTCAGTAGAGACCAGTCCAGCAGGCTAGACGTATATTTCTCTACAATCTGGTCTCACATGTGGCTTCCGTACAGGGGTAGGCGCAACCAAATTTGGGTGTTCTCTTGAGAGGTACATGAAGCATAATGTCACTCCCCTTAATGGTGAGAATAAACCATTGGCCTTCGCAGATCTCACGTTTGGCAACTGCCTCCTTGAAATAGTATTGGGGTGTTATCATGCACGACCAACTCCAACCCCATTAGATATGTAGTTGGGACTCCTTCCCTTCCCAACTGATGGTAATGAAACTTGTACAATACATTGTACTAATAGTACCAGTAGTAGCAACAACAGTAGTAACAATAGCACTAGCACATCAAGTGGTCTACGTATAGACAAGTTGTGGACCATGTACTTTGATGGATAAAAGACATAGGACGACTTAGGATTTGGGTGTGTCTTGACCGAACCTTACATCAGGAAGCATCTAGTTTCAAGTTGCTTGGTGTGAAATTTCTCTCGCCATGCGAACACATCTCTATAGTAAACGTTGTAGGTGATTTAGAGATAGTGGTACGATAGGTACATAACACCATTCATTCTTTATCATCGCACCTCAAACATTACCAAAAAGAGGTATGGAAACTCATATCAAACATTCAAGCATTTAATATCATTTTTATACCACATACATGTAATGTAGCTGAGAAAGCATTGGCAAATGTAGCTTCAAGAATGTCACCAATTATGGATAGATTTACTATTAAAATTTTGTAAAAACCATCTATCCTGGACAAGATAACTAACTTATGCATGTTTAATGATGATCAATAGATACTCCCTTTCATGGCCAATGTTGACATCTTCAAAGATGCATTGATAGATGATGATGAGCATGAACACTCTCTGCAAGTAGAAGTTGGTAACAGGAAAGTCAACCTTATTACAAAAGGCGTGGAAACATTGGAAAACTTTATCAATTGCAAGAACATTTCCAGGGACTAAGGAATAGCATGACCAAAAGCTCTACCATGAGGCATGAACAGATCAACCTAGGAATAGAGAAAGATTTGAAGTTCATCAATCTTGGTACATGTTGCACACAACAAGAGTGGAAATCCTTTTTCCATCTATTCAAATACTATAGAGATGTGTTCGCATGGACATAAGATGATCTGAAAACATGACACAAATCATCCAAAACATCAACCCAATCAAAGAAGACATCAAGAAATATCAACAGAAGCTGAGGAAATTACATCCATCACTTGAAGCCCTCATACAGAAATAGCTTACTAAGTTGTTGGATGCACAAACCATATATAAAGTTTGTCATTCCCAATGGGTTTCAAATATTATTACTATACGTAAGAAGTCTTGTGAAATCTGCTTGTGTGTCAATTTCTAGAATGTAAACTGTGCCTCGGACAAAGATAACTACCTCGTGTCATCTATGGACGACATTTTACAAATAATATATGGGGCATAGATTTTTTCTCTTCTTGATGGTTTCTTAGGATACAATCAATTTCTGGTAGCAGAACGTGACAGACTCAAAACTACTTTCCGTACCAAGTGGGGTACGTTCACTTACAAATGAATGTCATTTGGGCTTGTGTATGCAGGCGCAACATTTTACCACGACATGGACATCACTTCTCTCAGACTCATCAGATAGAGAATAGTGGTATACCTTGATTATGTGACTGTGTTCTCAAGACAATTAGAGGACCACCTACGCCATCTCAAGAACATTTTTGACCAATGACTGAGATACGTAATTTACTTGAATCCAAAAAAGAGCATATTCACAATGTCGGAGGGGAATCTTCTCAGAAAATTGTTTCCAAAAGTGAGATAAAGGTGGATCTAGACTAGGTCCATACCATTAAATAGATCACTTACCCTTCTAACAAGAAAGCCATGCAGTCCTTCTTGGGCAGGATAAACTTCTTCCAGAAGTTCATCTCGAATTATGCGCAGATAGTTAAGCCCATGACAGACATGATAAAGAAAGATGCAGTCTATAGCTGGGGTAAAAGGGAAAAGTATGCATTTACCTAGATTAAGCAGACCATTGCAGAAGCACCTACCCTCTACAACCCAGACTTCAATAAACACTTACTGCTATACACCTTCACCTTTGATAATTCAATAGTTGTAGTACTCACTCAGAAGGATGAAACGAACAATGAACATCCCATCTCCTTCATTATATCTGATCTGAAAATGAGATCTTAAACAATTATTAAGGTATTACAGACTCATGTGCATGAATTTTCCTATGTTACTTTATGAAATGGATCGATAAAATTGTGAAATACATAGATAATGAAGCAATAAAGAAACATAATAGAAAACACATAGAAACACAACAAATTTCATATGGAGTTCACCCAACACTCCTGGGCTACATCTCCTGGTCCAACCTTTAGTGGTGAACTCTCTATTATGTCTTCAGAAGTAGAGTTTTACAAAAGTGAGCTCAATTTGAGTCTCACACAACAAATATAAAACAACAAGGCTTTCTTTGATCCCCCAAGTCTTTTTGAGTACACAGACTCTCCTCACTGACTCTCTGTCACTGTTTGCTCTCTATCTTAGCACTTTTTGCCTTCGTCTTCTGTCTTCTATGGCTTTAAAGCCAATCGGTGCTGCCTGTTCATTTCCTCTTCTCGGCTTTCTGCAATCCCCCTTCTGAGAATTGAATAATCATTGCTAACACCTTTAGGGGAGGTGGCCACCTATTTTGCAATAGAAGAGTGGATTGGCCCTGAGAAATGCATTCAAACATGAGAAAAACCACCAAAACACTATTTATCAGACTTCAAAAGTCCTTAAATTTGCTCTATTCTCCTAGCGGGTCTACCTGTAAGTCCCTATCGCATGTCGCGTAAGCCCGTACCATGGTTTCCCCTTTGTATTTAAAAATACACAAAAAAATTTGAAAATCCCACAAAAATGGCTTTATGCCAATGTGAAATATTATTTTTTTTCATTCGAAAACCTCGTCGGGTCCAGGTTTGATCGCATTGGTGCTTCCCTTCGTAAGATGATTTGAAAACTTAACACAAATCATCCAAAACATCATCCCTATCAAAGAACGAGTCATGACATATCAATAGAAGATGAGGAAAGTACAACCATCACTTGAAGCCCTCATATAGATATAGCTTACTACGTTGTTGGATGCACAGACCATATATAAAGTTCGTCATTCCCCATGGGTTTCAAATATTATTCTTGTACGTAAGAAGTCTTGGAAAATACTATTGTGTGTCGATTTTTGGAATGTAAACCATGCCTTAGACAAAGGTAACTACCCTGTGTTGTTTATGGACCACATTTTACAAATAATATATGGGGCATAGATGTTTTCTCTTCTCGATGATTTCTCAGGATACAATCAATTTTTGGTAGCAGAACCTAACAGACTCAAAACTACTTTCTATACCAAGTGGGGTACATTCACTTGCAAATGAATGTCGTTTGGGCTTGTGAATATAGGCACAACATTTCAGAATGACATGGGGTCCATACCATTAGATAGATTCCTTACCCTGCCAACAAGAAAGCCATGCAATCTTTCTTGGGCAAGATAAACTTCCTCTAAAAGTTCATCTCAGATTATGCACAGATAGTTAAGCCCATTCGCCTAGATCAAGCAAACCATTGCAGAAGCACCTGCCCTCTACAGCCCAAACTTCAATAAAAACTTCTT
The DNA here is from genome assembly GCA_000404065.3 of Pinus taeda. Taxonomy (NCBI): domain Eukaryota; kingdom Viridiplantae; phylum Streptophyta; class Pinopsida; order Pinales; family Pinaceae; genus Pinus; species Pinus taeda. The sequence goes on along the minus strand of APFE031601986.1, from coordinate 16,001 downwards.
GCTATACACCTTCACCTCTGATAATTCACTAGTTGTAGTACTCACTCAGAAGGATGAAACAAACGATGAACATCCCATCTCCTTCATGAGATCAAGCATGCAGGGACTAGAGCTCAACTACCTTGCTATTGACAAGAAAGATTATGCAGTTTACAACATGGTGAAAAACTTCAAGCCTTATTTGTTGAAGAACCACTGCATAGTCTTTGTCTCTCACCCACTAGTCTGCACATTGCTTGTACAACGAGAACTGGGTGAACAATGTGCTAACTAGATGATAGGCATGCCAGAGTATGATCTTGAAATCAAGTCAGTTCACAAAATCAAAGGACATGGGCTCTGCAGACTTGCAGTCGAAGTAATACATGCACCGCAGAGTGAAGAGGAGCTTGCTGGCTGGGAGCATGAACTTGAGATGTATGATATAAGGTGAGCAACACTCATTGAAGATAGAACCTATTGGTATGTCGATGTGCACCAGTAACTTGGGCATGGCACCATACCATCTCTCTTTTCCATTAGATAGAAGAGGGCATTGTACCTTAAAGGCTTAGCATATTAGTTGGTGCATGGAGTGCTTTATAGAAAGCACACTAACAAATTTTTTCTCAGGTTCTTGGAGGCACATGAATCAGACAAGTTACTTCAAGATCTACATGATGGACCCACTGAGGGTCAGTTTCTGGGAAGCACCACTGCGCAGAAGTTATGCGAGACAGTTTCTACTAGACCACATTATTCAAGGATTCACATGCTTATGCTTGCAAGTGCCTAATCTATTACCAATGCACCAGTAGAACATGAAGATCAAAAGCCCCCCTACACCCTGTTGCAGTGACCAAACCATTCCAATAGGTGGGCCTGGACATCATTGGGGAAATACTACCACATTCGTCAAAGCAACACTGCTACATCCTAACAACAACTAGCTACTTCACGCGGTGGATAGAAGCAGTTCCTCTCAAACAAGTGAATGACTAGGAGGTCATCATCTTCCTCCAAGAGAACATAATATCACACTTCACTCTTCCAGTATCACTTGTTTTCAATAATGCAATGTACTTATCATATTTCAAACTATTTGATTTTGCATTACAAAATGGTATTGTGCTAAGAATTCATCTAACTATTACCTACAAGGAAACAGTCTCGGAGAATCCACAAATAAAAACCTCATCCGCATAATCAAGAAGACCATTTTTTTGAGCAGCGCAAATGGAATACCTCCCTCACAAATGCATTATGGGCTAACAGTGTAACACCCAAGCTCTCTCTAAATATCTCACCATACTTCCTGGTTTATGGTAAAGAAGCCATCTTTCATCCAAATATCTACTTGCCTGCACTTCAACTTTCCCAGGAATCCCAAGGCAAGCCTTTCCAGCTAGTACATCGAATGATGGATGCTCTACATAAGCTTCAAGAAGAAAGGATGAAAGAAAAAGAGAAATTCACACTCCATCAGAACTGTATGAAGAGATGGTTTGATAAGAAGTCTGTAGGGAAAGCCAACTTCAATGTTGGTGACTTAGTTCTAAAATGGGATAAGCCCCATGAAGATAAAGGCAAACATACAAAGTTCCAGTCCATGTGGATTGATCCATATATAGTCCACAAGAAGCTTGGCTCACACGTGTATCATCTGCAATCACTTGATGGAGTATTGAAAACCTTCCTGTTAACAGCCAATATCTCAAGCATTACTTTCAGTAGGTCGGACCACGCCTATGCCATGTACACAGTCTGCTCGCTTCTTGTTGTTTTTATCTTGTTTACTTTCCTTATTATCTTTGGTTTTACTTTGTTTGTTCTACAGACTATTTTTTCTATGTTTGTTTTGTTTTCTTGGTATATTACTATTTTTGTTTCCGGAAATAAGTGTTGCCAACTACTACGTTCTGGATTTTTGAGTAGAGTGTGTGGCTAAAATTTGAAGAGACTTGTGACACTGCAGCACTTGGCCAGTTTTGTGTTCATCATCTATGTGCTTGGTTATAACATTCGGTGGATGAAGTCTTAATAAAAAATATGAACTATCTACAATGGAAGTTTTGGTTGAACCATGAACCTGTGTCCACACTAGGAAGCCCCAAGCCCGTACTCAGTGTTCTGCTCTTTGTGTTTAAACTCATCCAGCTAGTATAAACGAAGAAGGGGAAAATATAAATGAGAAAACCTATGTCAGAGGTCTCACATGCTTCTCTAAAGGAACAACCTCTTCTACTCTCAATAAGTGAGGATCCCTCTTCCACCCTAAAAATAAATAAGTGCCTATGCACATTCCTCTTGAAATATAGAAAGGTGAAAATAGAGAAAGGTTTCCTGCGCAGAGAGGTGAAGCATGCAACTCCACCCAATACTGACCAGGCTTGCTGGCAGTGGTGAAATGTGTGTGATCCTATGTGACTCTGTCAGGGTACTGTCTAGGCCTAATAGCGGCAGAGAAACATCAGACATGAAAACTTATTCTCTCAAAATCTTCAACTTGCGAGCTAAACTAGCCTTCCACGATCCCTCTTCCACCCCAAAAATAGATAAGTGCCTATGCACATTCCTCTTGAAAAATAGAAAGGTGAAAGAAGAGAAAGGTTTCCTGTGTAGAGAGGTGAAGCATGTAACTCCACCCGCGTACTGACCAGGCTCACTGGCATTGGTGAAATGTGTGTGATCCTATGTGACTCTATCGGGGTACTGTCCAGGCCTGATAGCAGCACAAAAACATCAGACATGAAAACTTATACTCTCAAAATCTTCAGCTCCCGAGCTAAACTAGCCTTCAACGATTTGAAGCACCGTGATCAAGCTAAAATTTTGATTGTGTCTGACTGAGTTGGAAAAATTTGAACCATCTATGTCCATGGGGTAAGTGGGGAAGCCGAAATAACCTACAGAGAGATTCAATGCTCCCTAAAAGACTAAGGCCCTATTCTATCAATGAACCAAAACAAAGAGGATGGAGTCCTACCAGTGTGTCGCCAAGTGTTATAGCGATGACAACCACCCTCCAAAATTATCACCTGCACCCAAATTCGAAGCCTCCCTTGAGAGTTTCAATTGATGATTTCAGAAACTCGAGTTCACTCCATGAGCTTGTGTGAGTCTTTGTGTTCACCTTGCTTATTCATTCCACCCGAACTTTTGCATGTTTTCCCAATCTCGCACATGCAATAAGGTTCTATTCGTGCTCAAGGTATTCGCTTCGTGTTTACATGTTGTGTTCTCTGATAAAACATTTGTCACACCCAACATAGAGTCCCATTCATTGTCGCGAAAGCATCGTTGTGGTTGATCAAAGATCAATCACAAGTTTTATGCTTGTCGCTTGTACCGTCAATCAATCATGTTGAACATGTGTGTCTGATTAGTCTGAATCATCTCATCATCAAGTCATGTGGGTGTGTGTTTGTAAGATCACATTTGCATCTTTCACTCATTCACACAATTAGTCATTTTGTTTAAGTTATTAAGACCTAACTTCCCTTTGATAGCCATCCATCACCCCACCACCAATTCGATCAATTGTCACCCCGAATAGTGCAGAAGCACCAAGCAAGTCTTTTCAAGCTACGATTCCCAAAAGAAATTCAATCAAGCTTCATGCTGGCCACCTGAAGAGTTGGACCCAACAGCCACCCTGGGACTGACTCCCCTACAAAATTGCGTAGAGGCTAGTGACCTTACCCACTTTGATAACTGAGGAAATTACACAGAAAGGCCAAAAATATGCACAGTGCCTGTTCCTGCCTCTCTGAAGAAATTGCCCAATGTTTCTAGCTAGCCCTCCCGATAGATGACCAGATGCTCATCCAAAACCTTGCACAATTTTCATGAGCAAGCCCTTTGCTACCCAACATTCCACTCAGCTCAATAATTATGCAGAAATGTTCAGTAGGCTAGCCTCCCAACATCAGTACAATTTCTCTTGCCAGCATCTCCCAGCAACAGTTCGCTAGTTCCATCCATGAATTGCAGATTTTTGGCTCCTAGGCTCCTGTACAGTTCCTCCAAAAACCTGTAGAAATATTGTTTCCCAATCCTTACTACAGCCTAACCTATTCCTTCAAGAAATTATGCAAAATTTTCTATCAAGTGCCTACTTCTCGCTCCTTCCAGAAAATGCACAGAGTTTTTCTACCTTGCCTTCCTGCAACCCGAATTGTCCCTCCCAAAATTTGCACAATTTTTCCTTCCACCTAAAGCAAACCCCACAGACAGTCACTGTCATCTCAAATTTCCCATCTTCATAACCAGTGACCCTTGTGTAGTTTTCATCAGTATTGCTCAGAGCCATCATCCTGCCTCACAAGCTTGTTGCCACTTCTAGTCACCTGTATCCGAAAAGATCATGTGTCATTGTAGACTAGGAGGTTTTTGGATTTGATGTCATCTTGTCATGAGTGACTGCAAGTACAGGTACACCAAAAAACATGGTGCGATGATAAATGGCATGAATGAAGGGAGAAAATGCTGAAGGGCAGGTTCAGTAATGGACAAAAAAATGACGCATGTGAAGAGATGTGCTCACGAATGAATGATCATGCAAAGATGTGTTCATGGACGAACAGACGAGAAAACACAAAAGATGTGATCATGGATGGGCGAATGGATGAACATGAACCTTTCACGAACAGATGAGTTTGTGAAGCCTTCCAACATACAAGCAAAGAGCAACGTGCCAAAGAAATATCAAGTGAATCAACAACCATCGAAGACTTTGTGCACTTTGCGATGTGGAAGTGAAGCTATGACACACCATGAATACGTTTGTCCCCCAGCAACACTACAACTCGACATGCACACCAGTAGCAACACGAATGTACCAACATAGTCATGTTCAGTCATGTGATAAGCTACGTCGACCACATCTCTACTGTGGGTCATGTTGTCAATCAATGTAATGTAACATGGAAGTCGAAGAGACCCACTTGTTATACAAATAGTCATGTAAACTTGAAAAGCCATAAAAGTGAAATAGTCATGAGGGTATTCAAACAACTATAAGGGTCAATTTCACCCCTAGCTATAAATACCCCCTCATTTTTACATGCAAGAGACTTTTCACCGCAACTCCTACCACATAGCCGAGAGAGTCTGTAATCTTTTCTTTGGGTAGTAAGTAGTGGCTCCCATGCCTCGTGCATGGGGTTAATGATATATGGTGTAACGATGTGTCTTGGAACTTTGCTTAATTTAGAAGCCTACTAATAGGCTAGCATGTTATCACACATGTATTGTAATTGTTGTAAGAATAATCTTGAACAATTGTAATGCATGCTTGTTTAACCTGTCTTGAACACTTTGGTGGCCTAGTTGTTGGTGATATGGAAAGCCTCACAAATCTGTCCACAATTTATTCAAATTCAGACCAAATTCCTTCTTCTTCACTTATCAACATAACACTCATTTACAACTAAACTGACGGCCTCATGCTTTTCCTCTAGAACAACAATTGTTGTTATTTTACAAACAAAGTCTCTCTTCCTATTGGGACTATAATTCCAAAGGAATTACCCAAAACACTATCTGCACTTTAAAACTGAGAAAACAACATTTCCCAGGAAAAATACACAATCAGTGGGGATTTTGTTCGAAAGGAATAAAATACACTATTGGCACTTAATTATCCACAGTCGCGGTCTATAAACAATCTTTGTGTTAATTCTGAAGAATTAACACTACCGGCGCTTTATTTTCCAATGTATTGCGTTATATGAAATATACACTATCATTACTTTTGTATGGCTCTCCTTCCTTCTTTACTCTGATATGATAATATATATGCATATATCGGAGATTACAATTGGCAATCCCACTACACCAAGGAGTTGGCACTCCCTCTCTGAACTTGCAATGCGATCATCCTCGTAGACTCGATGTCCCTTTCTGCCCTTCTCTATAATATATCAGTTCCGAGCTATCGAGGCTTTGACACTTGGCGGTTTCAAAGGCTTTCTCACTCCTCTTATTCTTCTCCGATGTGACAATGGTTCAGACCTGATACAACAATGAACCCGAGCTTATAATCTTATGTCTAGGACTCTACAGTGGCTAAGTAATTTCATGAATTCTTTGTGTAAAACATAGTTTCTGCATGAAAGCTTAACAATGTGTGTAAGAGGAATTATATGTGTCGATGCAAGGAAAAACACAGTAACAAGATAAAAATCAATGTTAAGAGGAAAAACTGAACCGAATTTTCAATAGTCACATTCAGAAAGGAAGAATCGCAACAAGATACCAATACAAATTATTGTTAACAGAGAACCTTAAAATCAAATACAAAGAGTGGGTTTTCTTCAGATAATAGTGGTTTTGGCCCGACTCTAATTCTGAGCCTCGCGTCATTCTATTTATAATCAATGGATAAAGCCTTCTTGGCCATTACCCTTTAGAAAAGCATGCCTTTACATAGAATGATTTAAAGCATTCATGCATAAAAGTTATTATCGCTTATATATGAGCAAGTATTATATAATGTTTTATTCTTAATTCTATCCCTATCTTAAACTAAGAAAGCATGGAAACTGCTGGCTAAAGGACCCCACTCCCTTGCCTGTAGATTTTTTTAGATTTTTGGAATATTTTTGAATACTTTTCCCTCTAAGTCACATGCTCCTGCATGAGACTCCTGAGGACAAAATTCTTCATGTGCTCCTGTCCATGAGTTCATCTATAGAACTACCTAGTTTCTGTAGCATGTCTTCTGTAACCCAAGTAGCTTTAGTGGTTGGTTGATCCTTCCACTTTACCAAATATTGGAAGTACTCTTGTCCCCTTGTTTTCTTAAACACCTTCTTGTCCAGAGCTCTTTCTCACTGCAAATTCTTTGCTGTCGGTAACTATTTTACCTAATCAATCTCTTGGGTCTCTTGATCTTGTTTTGTATCATCTGCAGTTCCACTCTCATACTTGTACAAGTCTGCAAAATTAAAAATTTTTGATATTCCAACATCAAGGGGTAACTCAATCTCATAGGTATTTGTAGATAACTTTATTAACACTCTGCATGGTCCAATTTTCTTGAACTTCAATTTATTATACTTGCTCTTTGGATATCTCTCGTTTCTGAGATGTGCTAAGACTAGATCTCCAGCTTCAAAGTTCACCTCTCTCCTCCTCTTGTCTACTCTGGTTTTTTACTTAATGTTGCTATCCTATAGCTTATGTTTCACTTGTTCATGTATTGCTTGCATTTCTGAAGCAAAATCCTCATCCTCTTCACTTCTCATCTCTTCCTTTCCCAAGTTTCTCAATTCATATATTCCTCTTGGATGCATTTCATAAAAATATGGAATGGGCTTTGTCCTGTACTCCTATTAGGTTAGTCATTATATGCATACTCAGCTTGTGCTAACACTTGATCCCATTGCTTTGAATGTTATATAATAAGGCTCCTCAAAAGATTGCCTAAACGCTTGTACACCACTTCAGTCTATCCATCACTTTATGAATGATAGGCAGAAGTAAAACTTAATTTAGTTCCCAACTTCTTCCATAGTGTCCTCTAGAAATTTCCAACAAATTTGGAATCCCTATCTAAGACAATACTTTTGGGAAATCCATGCAATCTTACATCCTCCTTAAAAATCAAGTTAGCAATGTCAGAAGCATCAATAGTTTTATAACATGGAATAAGGTGTGTCATTTTTAAAAATCTGTCCACTACAACAAAAATTGAATCATTACCTTTTTGAGTCTTTGGTAAGCCCAACATAAAATCCATACTTACCATATCCCAAGGCCTATCTAGAATTTGTAATGGGATATACAACCCTCTATTTTGGCTCCCTCCCTTTTCACACCGATAGATTTTGCAAGTTCTCACATACTTCTCCACTTCAGACTTCACTTTCGACTAAAAATAGAATTTGCTTAACTGTTCAAAGGTCTTCTTTATGCCAAAATGTCCTCCACTATGTCTTTCTTTGAAATTCTCTCTCATTGAATAGTTTGGTATGCAAAGCTGATTTTTCTTAAATAACAGTCCATCTTGTAGGAAGTAATCCAAACATCTACTTCTATCCATCAAAAAAGGATTTTTACAAGCCTTAAATGCCTCTTTAAAATCTGAATTGGTCTCATACAATTCTTTAATAAAATCAAAACCCAACACTTGGATTTGACTCTCTTGAAACAATACATTTCTCCTACTTAAGGTAGTTGCAACTTTATTCGATTGGCCATTTATATGTTTTAAAACAAAATGAAAACCTTGAAGATACTCTACCCATTTACCATGTTTCTGGCTGAGCTTTGGCTGCTGCATTATAAACTGTAATGCATGGTTATTTGAGTAAAGAATAAATTCTTTTGACATTAAATAATGTCTCCATTTCTTCAATGAATGCACAACTGCGTAGAACTCCTTATCATAAGAAGAATACTTCCTTTTTGAATCATTTAAATTTTCACTAAAATAGGCTATTGGCCTATCCTCCTAGCTTAAAATACCTCCAATTGCTTCTCCGTTGGCATCACACTTCACTTGAAAAGGTTTGTTAAAATTAGGCAGAACTAAAATAGGCTTTTCAGTGATTTTCTTATTTAACAATTGAAAATTCTTCTCTTCTTCAGTAATCCATCTAATTGGTTGTTTATCCTTATTTATGGTCTTAATAATGGGTGCATTTATCTTACTAAAATTCTTGATGAATTTTCTATAAAAGCTAGCAAGACCATGAAAACTTCTTACCTCAAAAACGCTCTTAGGTGAAGTCCACTCCATGATTTCCTTGATCTTCTATAGATCCATTTTCATCCCTTCAGCAGAAATAACAAAACCCATGTACACTAGCTCTTCTTTCATGAATGAACACTTCTTCAAATTCAACAATAATTTCTCTTCTTGTAGCCTCTGTAAGGCATAATTCAAATGCCTCATATGCTCCTCCTTAGAGCTGTTGTAAACTAATATATTTTTCAGATATACTATTACAAACTTACCAATGAACTCTTTAAGAACTTCATTCATGAGGCTCATAAATGTACTTGGTGCATTTGACAACCCCAAAGGCATTACTCTCCACTCATACAGTCCCTCATTTTTCTTAAAAGTACTTTTCCACTCATCCCCTTCTCTTATTCTTATCTGATGATACATAGTTTTAAGATCTAATTTTGACTCAGCATTTTCGACACTGCACAAGGACTCAAGCTTTCTCTGATCAGCCCTTTATCTAGTAATTCTTGCATCTTCTTTCTAACTTCTTCTTTTTCTATAGGAGTCATTCTATGAGCTACTTTGTTAGGTAGGCTTGCTCCAGGAATCAAATCTATATAATGGCTGATTCTTCTAATGGGTGTTAATTCATTAGAAAAATCAATAACAATAATATCACAATATTTATCCAACATTTATTGAATTTCAATGGGTAGATCATAAACTCTCGTAGAAGTCATTATTACCTTGGGCTTGCAAGTTACAACAAAATTTACCTCATTTTCTTCAATCAACTTCAAATATTCCTTTCCTTAAAGTAACAAAGTTTTTAGATCAGTCTTATTTCCTTGTACATCTTCTTCTTACAGAGGTAGCAACGCATGATTGACACCATTCTTTCCAAACTTATAGGTGTTTCTTTTCCCTTCATGCATGGCTCCTCTGTTATATTGCCAAGGTCTTCCAAGCAATATGTGACACACATCGATTGGCATCACATCACAAATAATTTTATCTTTATACTTGCCCACCTGAAATTCCACTTCACATTGTTCATTTACTAACAGTTGATGTCCCTTTTGCAACCATGACACCTTGTAAGGTGTTCAATGTTTCATTTTCTCCGGCGTCAATTTCTCCACCACTTATGTAGAGACCAAATTATCATTGTTTCCACTATCAATGATCATCTGGAAACATTTCCCTTGGACTTTACACACTATCTTGAATAGAGTCTTCCTTTGTGATGGTTCAACCACCTCCTTTGCTGGCTTGAGCAAAACTTTATTAATTACCAAGGATTCTCCTCTCTCTGCTATATTTTCTTCTTCTGTTACTACAGTTGCTGGTGCTTCTCCCGCAGCTTGAGAAAAAATGGCATTCCTCTGGTTTGTTTCTGCATTCTCTGGGCACTCAAAAGCTCTGTGTCCTAGCTTGTTACATCTATAACATCTTATTTCTCTACCTCTTCCTCTGCCTCCTCTTCCTCTAGAAAACCTCCCTCTACCTCTTGCATCACCTCCTGTGGGTGCATGTTGGGTTGAGCTACTGCTAGCTCCATATTTAGGTGTCTTATATCTCCCTCTACCACCTTGACTTCCTCTTCCTTGGAAAGTACCTCTCCCTCCGGCAGACTGCTTCCTCATGCGTTTTTCTTTCGCTTTCAGTGCTATTTGATAAGTTTCTTATACTATTTTAGAAGACAATAGACTTATCTCATCTTGAATGTCCATCCTGAGACCATTCATATATCTAGCCACCTTCTCATCTGTATCCAGGGCTTCCCGAGCTCTTATGCTTAACTTGTACAATTCCTCTATGTATTCTTTCACTGTCAAAGATATTTGTCTAAGATTTTTCATCTGTCTAAACAAAGTTTGTTGATAATTACTTAGAAAAAACTTACCTCTTAGATTTGCTACCATTCTGCTCTAGTTCTTGATTGGTTGCTTGCCAAGTCTGTTCCTTTCTTCCTACACACCATCCCACCAGAGCACTTCATGGCTTTTTAACTTGGTGACAACAAACCTGACTTTCTTCTCATCTTCTGTTTCTTCATAATCGAAGAATTTTTCCATGCCATTAATCCAGTTTATTAATTCTTCTGGATTCAGTCCTCCTTCATATATGTATACCTCAGTCTTTGGTCTGGCTATGGATCTCAACACTGGCTAAAATAACCTCATCTCAGTAGTAACGGCTACAGCTTCCTCCTCTAAAACTTCAATCTCAGGTTCACTAACATCTCCATCATCCATGTTCCTACTTGTTGTTGATGCATTCAATATAGATTGCATTTGTTGCAAAACTTCCATTACTTCAGCATTTACAAGAGTACATCCTCTTCCACCACATCCTCGTCCTCTTCCAAATCTAAAAGCCATAGTAAATTTCCTTCTACTTCTTTTGAGATTCAATCCAATGTCATATGGCATCTTTGATACCATTAATGGTGGCCTGGTTGTAGGTGATATGGAAAGCCTCACAAATGTGTCCACAATTTCTTCAAATTCAGACCAGATTCCTTTTTCTTCACTTATTGGTGTCAGTCATTTACAATTAAATTAACAGCCTCATGGCTTTCCTCCAGAACAACAATTCTTGTTATTTTAAAAACAGAGGCTTTGTTCCTGTTGGGACTATAATTCCAAAGAAATTACCCAAAACACTATCAGTGCTTTAAAACTGAGAAAATAGTGTTTCCTGGGCAAAATACACAATTAGTGGGGATTTTGTTCCAAAGGAACAAAATACACTATCAACGCTTTATTATCCATAGTCATGGTCTATAAAAAATATTTGTGTTAATTCCGAGGAATTAACACTATCAGCGCTTTATTTTCCAATGTATTGCGTAATATTCAATATACACTATTGGCACTTTTATATCGCTCTCCTTTCTTATTTCCTCTGATATGATAATATATATGTATATATCGGAGATCACAATTGGCGATCTTGCTAAGCCAATGACTTAGCACTCCCTCTTTGAATGTGATGCGATCATCCTTGCATACCCGACATCCCTTTCCACCCTTCTCTATAATATTTTGGTTCCAGGATGTCGGGACTTCAGCACTCAACGGTTCCAAAGGCTCTCTCACTCCTCTTGTGCTTCTGCGATGCAAAAATGGTTCAGACCGGATAAGGTAATGAACTAGAGCTTATAAAATCTTAATTCCAGGACTCTACAATGGCTAAGTAATTTCATGAATTCCCTGTGTAAAACAGAGTTTCCGCATGGAAGCTTAACAATGCATGTAAGAGGAAGTAGATGTGCTGATGTAAAGAAAAACACACTAACAAGTTGAAAATCAATGTTAAGAGGAAAAACTGAATAGAATTTCCATTAGTCACATTCAGAAAGAAAGAATCGCAAACAAATAGCAATACAAATTATAGTTAACAGAGAACCTTACAATCAAATATAGAGAGAGGGTTTTCTTCAGATAATAGTACTTATGGCCCAACTCTAACTCCGAGCCTCCCATCATTTTATTTATAATCAATGGATAAAGCCTTCTCAGCCATTACGCTTTACAAAAGAATTCTTTTACATAGAGTGATTTAAATCATTTATGCATAAAAGTTATTATCACTTATCTATGAGAGATTATTATAGAATGTTTTATTCTTAATTCTATCCCTGTCTTAAAATAAGAAAGCATGGAAACTGTTGGCTAAAGGACCCCACTCCCTTGCCTGTAGATTTTTTTTAATTTTTGGAATATGTTTGAAGACTTTTCCCTCTAAGTCACATGCTCTTGCATCACACTTGAACTTATTTCACTTGTTGTAATGCATAATTTGTTAATAAAAATGTGTTGTATATGGTGTTAACATTGTCCCGCCCATGGTGACTATTTCCCCAAACATTAAACAAACCTTTCACATAAAAATTGTTGTAAGAACTGTTTTATTCATGCAAACTCATCTGTTGAGTGTTATATGTCATATCTTATGTTGTGCATTGTGAGTGCTACATCTGTGTGGACTGCTCCTCCCAAAGTTGTGCACGTCATGTTATATTGTGTTCCTAGCAATGTTGGAGCTTCCTCCCAACCAACTTGGGACACACTCTCACACTCTCCCTCTACAATGAAAGAACCATTGGCACAAGTAACACTAGAAATCATCAGGCATGCAATCCTCACTTCTCGAAGACAAAGAAAACCACTCTCATATGCTGCCAAGCATTATTTAAGTCAAATCTTTAATATAACGGCAATCGGGCCATCATACTGGATGGGATTCCCACACGAAATGATGTGAGGTTTGTTATCTCAAAATCAGGTCCTGATAGGCTGCTGATCAGGTTGACTCTAAGTAACTATTTCAAACTTACTTTAGACTGAGGCTTAGCCTCCTCAACCTGAGAGGGATCTCTTAAAAGGGGTTAATGATTTTGATTATAGATAAGATGGCTAACTCTTGTAAAACAACTGTGAGAATATGAATGGTGGAAACATGTTTAACAACTATCCATTGGGCTTATGGAGTCAACAACATCTCAATATGACAATGAATTCAACCTTACATAGAAGTCAGGGCATTCAGCATTTAAACGTTCAGAACATAAACTCATATAGGACCACACAGTTTATAAATGTATACAGGAAGTCAGAGCACATTCAGTGAATTCTGAGTGATTATACATCCATACCACTGTAAGAATTAGAAAAAGAAAAACATCACATATTCTGAACATAAAGATCCCTCATGAATCCTGAGAAGTAAAGCCAAACTTGTATTACTGAAACAGAGTTATACATAAGCCAAATACCGGCCTTTCCATAAAATTTCCAACCCTTTGTACATTGCTCTTTCTCTTATTTATATAGCTCTTCTACCTGATTGATATGACTCCTCTAGCATGAGGGAAAGTCGAATTCTCCTTGCTATGATGACACCTATTAACATTTAAAACTAACTAATAAATACAACTGACTGCTAACTAGCAGTTTTTGTTAGGGTCCCACCCTAACCCCCTTATTTATGTCATGGGATCACGTCATAGTCAAGAGTCAATAAAGCCCATATTAATATTTGTAAGTGGTTAACCCGCAATTAATGAAGGGACCACAGTTAGTTACAAATGGGCGGTAGTATTAAATAAAAGGTAAATGGGCGGTAGTATTAGATAGATGGTATTAATAAAACCCACGGTAT
>APFE031601979.1:0-26743 GCA_000404065.3 Pinus taeda | reverse complement strand
TACAAAAATCAAAACATCGATCCATGACTCTTGATCTCATTAGAACAATATTTTTGAAGGGCATTCGAGAAGAATACTTAGATGATCTTAATTTGATGGGAAAAGGTGATATTTCCACCTTACCTTTCGAAGAAATTTCTGATCTATGTGAAAAGTATTCTAGGAGCAAAGCCAAAATTGGAAAGAGAACCATATCATCCAAAGCCACAAAATCTGCTTCAACTAGTGTCACACGAGCTGAAATAGGAAATTTGTTAGAGGAATTCAAAACAGATCCATTGAGTAAACTAGGGACCCAAATTGACACTCTTAAAGCTAAGAAAAGACAAGAGGAAGATCAAATGATGGCTATCTTTTTTCCAAAATTCCGGAAGAAGCATGCCTTAAAAGATTTCCCATTAGAAAATATTCAAGTTTGTGCCTTTTGTACTGAAAATCATGATATATTTCATTGCTCTAAAGTTAAGGTTTTCCAGAATTGTAATGTGGCAGCCAATACAGATATGGAGAATGTGTATTTTATGGGCGCCAAGAGACCATGGCAGCCAAGACCTCTACCTCAAGGTATGTTCCCAGACCACAATTTACAATTTCCTGCACATGATCAGATGTATGCTCAGAATTCATGGAATGTACCCATGCCATGGTAGCACCAAAGTTACCCACAACAACAATGGAGACCATCTCAGCAATACTCTCAACAATATCAACCATACCAACCATATTCGCAGCTGTATCAACAATACCATCAGCCATATTCGCCATATCCTCAATCATATCAGCAATATCCTCAGCAGCAAGTTGTTTACCCACATCAACCCCAACCCACTCAACAAGCATTGCCTGCTCCTCCACCAATACATCCATCACAATTACAACTTCCATCTAACCCACAACCTCCTAGACCTACTCAAATCCCTGCTCAACCTGTACCAAATCCAAATAACGGAGCAGAGAGACCAGCTTACAATGTAGATGAGGGACCCTCATATCCCACATTACCCTTGCAAAATATCAATTTGAGGTCTGGGAAGGTACTTCACAAAGAATCTCCAGCAGTTGAAAAACAAGGAGAAAATGAAGAAAATGAAAATGAAACTCCCATTCAAGGGAAACCAAATGATGATATCAAACACAAACAAATGCAACCATTGCATCCACCACCTTTTCCAGACCGATTGGTCCAAACAAAACTTCCCATGTCTATACCACAGTTTTATGTTTTAGATGAGCTAAAGAATGTTTATATAAAAATTCCGCTACTGCAAGCCATAAAAGACATTCCCATATATACTAAATCCATCAAAGAACTGTGCCTTAAGAAGCCTATTAGAAAAAGAGTTGATCCACAAACCATTCATGTTATCGTACATTTAGCTGGCCTTATGACAAACACCATTTCAATGGAAAAGTATGTTGATTCTGGTATTCCTAGAGTCACTACAATCATTAACAACATACATATTCCAAACACCTTAATTGATCTTGGGGCCGCAATAAATGTGATGACTCTTGAAACCATGACAACGCTCCAGCTCACAAACTTGCAGCACACAACAATTGTTCTAGAACTCGCTGATAGGTATAAAGTGATTCCTGAAGCGATTTTGGAGGACATAATTGTTTCACTGGACTCCTGGGAGTATCCAGTGGACTTTTTAGTTCTTCAACCAAAATCCAATTTAGGAGGATACCCTATCATCCTTGGTAGACCATGGTTAGCAACTATTGATGCATTCATAGGATGTAGATCGGGTAATATGATCATTTCACGAGGAACTGAAAGAAAACAACTCACTCTTGACCCATCAGCACAATCACCAGTAGTAGCACACAATTTATGGCTTGATGATAAATACAATGATAAGGTAGAATTTCAATCTGTTTTCAGCATCAACCAAATCTATGATTTTTAAGAACATAGTAATGATGATTTGGTAGAATTGTTTCTCTCTCAACCTGATGTTTCCGAAGAATTGAGGAATGACCAATACCATGTTGCAGTTGAACTTTTGGCACAAAATTTTCAGGAAACATGCACCATTCATTCTTTGCAAACAACATTTCACAGCATTTTTCCTATCCAATCCATCATAAACACATAGGGTAAGACCATAGAGATTAGTCCAGGAAAAACTTTGAATATTGGCACTCACCTAGACTCATCTCAAGAAGAGAAATTTATTCAAGTATTGAGAAAAATACCAGAAATCATTTGCTTGGGACTACACCGATATGCAAGGAATCCACCCTGAAACATGCACTCACCATATCTATACAGATAGCAATATCAAACCAGTGAGGCAACCACAGAGACGAATGAACCCCATGCTTCAGGATATTGTTAGAGAGGAATTACAAAAACTGTTAAAAGTCAATTTTATCTATCCTATATCTGACAGTCAGTGGGTATCCCCATTGGTAGTAGTACCCAAGAAAATGGTAAGTGGAGGATTTGTGTTGACTACAGACAATTGAACAAAGCAACCCTCAAAGATTATTTCCCACTACCATTTATTGACCAAGTGCTAGATACATTAGCTGGGAAATCATCATTCTCTTTTCTTGATGGTTTCAATAGCTACAACCAGATGAGGATAGCCTTAGAGGACCAGGACAAAACCACTTTTACTCGTCCTTGGGGCACTTATGCTTATAATGTTTTGCCATTTGGACTTTGCAATGCTCCAGCTACATTTCAGAGAGCTGTATTAGCTATTTTTGCTGATTTAGTTCATGATTGTGTTGAAGTTTATATGGATGATTTTTCAGTGTATGGTGATTCATTTTAGCATGCATTAATGAATCTTGAAAAAGTTTTGAAGAGATGTATTGAAGCTAATCTGTCCCTGAGCAACGAAAAATGTTTTATCATGTTAAATGAAGGGATAGTATTAGGACACTATATTTCTTCTCGCGGCATTAAAGTTGATCCATCAAAAATCCAGATCATTGTCGATTTGCCAATTCCGAAGACTCAAAAAGAGGTAAGAAGTTTTCTTGGGTATGCAAGCTATTACAGAAGATTTATTGAGCATTTTAGTAGAATAGCTTTACCTTTGTTTAAGCTTCTAGCCAAACATGCACCTTTCAACTGGAATGATAATTGTCAGCAAGCATTTGAAACACTCAAAACTCAAAGCAAAGTTATCAACCACACCAGTCTTAAAAGGACCTAACTGGAACCTACCATTTCACATCTTTACAGATGCATCTGATACTGCAGTAGGTGCCTCATTAGGCCAAAAAGAGGAGTCTTGTCATTATGCCATCTATTTCATTAGCAAAAATCTAACACCTGCAGAATTAAACTACATAGTCACAGAAAAATAAATGCTTGCAGTCATACATGATGTGAATAAATTTCGACATTATATAACTGGTTATGAGGTTTTTGTACATACTGACCATTCTGCCGTTAAGAATTTAATGAATAAACTAGTAACTAGTGGCAGAGTTACCAGATGGTTGTTATTGTTACAAGAATTTAACATCACAGTGTTAGATAAACCAGGTAAGGAGAATCAGGTGGCAGATTTTCTTTCTAGACTGCAAAATCAAGGTGAGGTTGTTCCGGTTGAAGATTCTTTTCCAGATGAAAATTTATTTGCAATTTCAATAGTGAACCCTTGGTATGCTGACTTGGCCAATTACTTTTCCACAGGAAGAACACCTCCATATTTTACTCCAAAAGAAGAGAAGAGGCTAATCAAACAAAGTGCTCGATACTCATGGGTTAATGGTGATTTATTTTACACTGGTTATGATATGATTATTAGACGATGTGTAAGAAATGATGAAATAATTGATATTTTAAAATCTTGCCATGATGAACCGTGTGGTGAGAATTTTGTAGCTAAACGGACAGCATTCAAGATTCTTAGTCTTGGTTACTACTGGCCATCTATTTTAAGGATTCCAAGAAGTACATGAAGAGTTGTGATAGTTGTCAAAGAATGGGTAGGCCAACAGCTACAGATGAGATGCCAATTTAGCCTCAAGTACACCTAGAGCCATTTGAAAAATGGGCTCTAGATTTCATAGGACCCATCAATCCAACTTCTAAAGGTAAGAAGTACATCCTAGTATGTACTAATTACATGACAAAATGGGTTGAAGCCAAAGCACTAGTCTGGGCAACTGAACAAACAATGGTAAACTTCCTTTTTGAAGAAATTTTTGTAAGGTATGGAGTACCAAGGGAGATAGTAACAGATCAAGGTACTCAATTTACTTCAAAGTTAGTTAAGGACATCACCGAAAAATATCAAATCAAGCACAGAAGAAGTACACCTTACCATCCACAAGCCAATGGCCAAGTGGAATCCACAAATAAAACATTGGAAGGAATTATCACTAAGACCGTAGCAATGAACAGAAAGAATTGGGAGGAGAAGCTCAAAGATGCACTCTGGGCTTCTAGAATCACGTGGAAGAATACTACAGGATTTACACCATATCAGTTGGTGTATGCCAAAGAGGTAATGCTTCCTATTGAGTTTCAAATACATACTTTTAAGACGGTTGCAGATTTGGGAATTGATCTTAATGAAGCACAACAAGAAAGAATTCAGCAGTTGAACCAGCTGGATGAAATGAGGTAGCAAGCAGAGGAGATAACACTTCTCATGCAAAAATAAAGGAAGCAGTGGCATGATGCACATATCAAGAAGACACAGTTCAAAGAAGGAGATTGGGCTTTACTCTTTGACTCTAAATTCAGAGATCATAAAGCAAAATTTACCGCACATTGGATGGGCCCATATGAAATAGTTCAAGTTTATGAGAATGGATTAGTCCAGCTCATTACCATTGATGGAGAAGGTCACCCCTTTCTTGTCAATGGCCATAGGTTGAAACTCTATCATAAGCCCATCACCAAGGAGGATTTTCTTCAAACTGTATCTCAGCAAAGGGAGGTTGAGATATTGTAGCCTTCAGCTGTAGTATCTCTACCTGAGTTCATTTCATTTCCATTTTAAAAAAATAATAATAATTAAAAAATAATAATAATGGTTTAGATGTGAAAACCAGACTCTAGCACACTCTAACCCAGAATTCTTACTTGAAAACCAATTCTTTGGCTAGTAAGAATTCCTTGTTCTTTTTGTTTCCTGTTGATTCATCGATTTAATAATGACTTGAGGACAAGTCAAAGCTTTAGTGGGGGAGAAGCATCAACATTTTTGTTTTTTTATCTCATCTCCTCACTATAAATTTTCAAAGAGTTTATCTCTTCATTGTAAATTCTCAAAGAGTTTGTTTCAGCACTTCAATATTTCAATAAATAAAAAATATATATATGTTTTTGTCATTGTTCTAATCAGAGGGACCTATTTAAGCACTATGCAGTGGGACCTGTTCAGAAGACCATGTTACCAGCACCAACATTAGAGGGACCTATTCAACAAACATAAAAGGGACCTGTTAGAGACTGTTATCTCAAGCTACTTTAGCAAAGCTTCAACAAAGTTTCAACAGAGATTCAAAGGTTGCTTGTCACCGAGGCACCATCAAACACCAAAGATTAAGGAAGCTGCACACATATAGTTCTTTTCCAGATTTCAAAGAAGCTGCACGCATATAGTTCTTTTCCAGATTTCAAAGAAGCTGCACAAGCATTCTCCAAATCTCAGATGGACCTGTTGCATCCAAATTCATCTCAGAGGGACCTATTACGGACAGCAAAGATTAGTCATATCTGAACAAGAAAGATCAATCCTACCTATGCATGCCAACTCAACTCTTGATCAACCAATAAAAGGGTAAAGTATTGTTATAATTTTTATTTTTAACATTTAAATTCTTGGATTAATTTAGTGTTAAATGTGATGACTATAACTGCTTATAATCAATTTCAAAAACACCCACATATCCATCAGTCTTGTCACATTCCTAATTCCTATCATTTCCCAACACTCTAGCCTATCCCCATGCTTCTCCTACGATTTTTAAATCCTCTATTATACCACCCTCCCAGCCTTGTTATTCACTCCTTATCGGCCATCAAACCTTACTATCGGTCCAACATCTCTTTATTCGGCCAAGAACCAATGAGCAAGGGACAGGTGGTGAACTATTGGAAAGCCAAATGTTACACGGTTTCATTCATTTATTTTGAATCGACCAAGTTATAACATGATCGCTCGACCAAGTCGACTCATGCAAACGACTATCCATTATTACACTCCAGTACTTCATACATGCTTACGGCGTTCTCATGATGGTATTCACACAACACAGTATAGCTACTCCTCTGTCATTGAAATATGAATACGCTCTGTTATTATTATAGTGAATTGGGTCGAGTCGGTTGTTATAATTATATTTCATTCTCAGTTATAAAAAGGGTGTTCCATATTAGCAATTCAAGTGCTATGATTTCAAAAACGGAGTCCGAGAACAGCAAGTGCTACGAAAGGAAAGCACAGTATTTGGGCTCACAAATTTCCACCTCTGCCATAATTCAAGGATAGTCATCCGGTCACTGCTTAAGCCATTGAAGGAGTTGATCTTGAAGAACAGAGGGCGCCACCAAGTCAGTTGTGTGGAGCGAAAAGCAAAGGTAACAAACCAAAATACCCTTGTTCAATTAATAATCATAAACAAAGAGGGTTAGAGCAGGAGTTTCTCTGTCAAAATGACTAATAGAGTAGAGCCAAACACATTTGATAGTTCTCAGTACCACGATGACTGCATTGCAATTTTAAGAGAGAAACAGTGGCTACCCTTCTTGGAGAAGTTTAATGGGAGAAATGAGGAAGTAACTAAACAGTTTTCCTTTACATTTAATGGGGAGAAAGCATTGATAGGTAATTTCTCATTTAGAATCTCAAAAGACACCACAGCACAGTCCTTAGGGATCATCCCAGAAGGAGAGAAGTACTTCAAAACAAAACAATTCAAAGAGAAATCATGGACCCAATTCATGTCCAGGTCGAAGGTTTCATCTGTTAATTGGAAGAAGGGTGTCCCAAGGAGTTGGTTGATGCATCCATGGGACGAAATGGTGTATATCATTCAAAAATTTGTTACATGTGAAGGTCGATACAGCATTGTCTATTTATACCACATCAAACTCTTGTTACATTTAAAGGGGCAGTGCACCATTAGTTTACCATATTTCCTCTTGCAAAGCTTGACCAAGCTGTCAAAGACTATCCAAAAGCAAAAAGGTAATGAGGACAAATGGCTTGTATCATTTCAAGTTAATTAAAATTCTCATTGAATTTGAAGTGCAGAAAAGGGGCAAGACATGGAAGGAATTCCTGGTTTCCAATCAAATCAAAGATGGAGAGGATGAGCAAGAACAACAAGAGCACTTAGGATTTATGCTTGACATTGATGAAGAGATTCCAGTGTGCAAATCAAGCAATGTCCCTCCACCCAGTAGCAGTGTGAGGATGAGAAAGATGAGACAAGAGGCTGCCCAGAAAATGGAGCAAGATAAAATTTTCACTACCTATACAAGAAGATCCAGGAGAGCACAAAAGACCCAGCCACAAGAAGATCAACCCGAATCAAATGCACAGGCACTGATGGACATCGAGAGCAGTGCTCACTCACAGCATGGGCAAGAAGCCGAAATGGAGGTTGAGAGCAACAATAGGCAAGGAAAAGAGTCACCACCTGCAATTAAGAAACAAAGGAGGCTAGAAAATCAAATTGAAAAATTAAAATAAGAACTGATGGAGGCCAACATGCTGGAAAAAGTCATTAAGAGGGAGAATGAGATGTTGAAAACTCAGAGTAAGAAAACCTAGCAGAGGAATGAGAAGCTTAAGGAGAAAATTAAAGAGCTCAAGGCTAAACAAACTGACATTTGCAAGTGGGCAACTAAATGGTATACCCAAAAGAAAGCCCTCAAGGATAAATACAAGAGTTTGAAACATGAGCTCCACATTCAGAAGGAAGCCCAAGCTAAAAGGAACATAGATGCATTGTTAAAGGCAACAGAGGTACAGGCAGGGACAGAGTATAGAGGCAACACATCAGGTTAGCATGAGGACATGCTAAGTCATTTAGCTTGGGGGAGATGTTGGTACCATTCCATTACCATCATTTTCTTCTAAAAACATCATCATTTGTCTATCTTTTTCCTCCATAGACCCCTTTATATCCACCGAAATTGATTAGTTAATAGCATTATAGTTGTTAGTTTGCATTAAAGTTAATTTATATATTTTTATGTTAGAAATTAGGAATTTTCAATAAAAAGATTACAGGAAGACATAACATCTTGTAAATGGTTTATCATCTAACACGTGGCATGACAGGTAAGCCAAAGCAATGGATAGGAACGAGATCCTGAATGTACATGCATGGAGAAAAATCGATTTTATAGCAAATCAAAATCTCCTGGTTATGCAGTCAACGCTGGGTCAAACCCCAGCCTTTTGGTTACAAAGGCAGTAAAAGCCATGGTTTCCCAAACCGGTTTCGTTTTGTCTTTTTTGGAAATTGGTTTAGATTAGAATGACCAAAAATCACTCCATTTTAAAAGAAGAAACATTTTCTTAATGAATGTACATTTGATTCAGATAGGGAGGCAGATAAAGACTGGTATTATTTTGTTTTTCAAAGGACAGTTACGATTATTATATTTTTTTATCGTTTGAGAACCGAACTCCTGTATGTGATTGCAATCTTCGGCGCTTGAATATGGTTACGGTTTTACTCCAGCAGTGTCTATGCGTTAATACTCTCGTTTCTTGAGTTTATTTCAGTGTACCATCGAAACGTGGACGGGCCCTGCGTGGATTGGTATACTGTTAATTTTGTTTCATTAGCAGTTTCTTTTGAATTTGAATAGAACGTATATTGTTTAATGTTATTTCCATGTTTATGACTTTGTATATTTGATTATAAACTCTCATAAATGGTATTTATGGTGATAGCTTGAAGATTTTATCATTAGATCATTGAACCAGATCTTGTAAGAGATTTGATCCATCGTTATCTTTTAAAGCATCTCCATAGACTCTGTTTTTATGCATTTAAAGTTCAGTGTGCTTTTGATTTGTTTTATGAATGCTTCAGTGTTAACTAGACAGAGCTTTTGTGCATAGCATCCTTGTAAGGGGATTAAAATATCAGTCTAGCTATATGCTATATCCTTAGGACAGTTAGGTAACTTAGGTGATCTGAGTGTTAAGGTGAGGGGAAACATATCTTAACCTTCTGTAAAGAAGTACTGTAGCCCATCACAATAAACACTTAGCTAGGAATCCTTTATGTCTATAGACTTTAGACACATGCCTCAAAGTTTACTTACCCTGGTTGATAATAAATATAGTCTAATATAGCACCCTAGATTGGCCACTACATGGCTGCCTTTGGCTGAATGGTGGTATAACATGTCCTGCCATACTACAGCAAAAATGACCCCATTTATGGCACTTTATGGATATCATCCACCATCCATCACATCATATTTAAATGAAAATTCTAAGGTTCAAGCAATGTAAGATCACATTGAGCATCAACAATAGGTTCTCCAACTCTTAAAGGATAACCTCGCTTTCGCACATAATAGTATGAAACAACGGGCAGATCAACATTGCAGTGAAAGAAGGTTTGATGTAGGTGACTAGGTATTCCTATGACTACAACCATATAAACAAATGTCCCTCAAGCAAGCTAAGAATGATAATAAATTATCACCAAATTATTATGGTTCGTACAAGGTGTTGCAAAATATTGGTACTATGGCATACAAATTGGAGCTTCCTGCAACTTCCCTAGTGCACCCAGTTTTCCATGTTCCATGCTTAAATAAGATTATAGGTGACAAACTCGCACTTCAAACAATATTGCTAGAACTTGATGATGAAGGAAAAATCATATTGGAACCTGAAGCAGTCACAGAAATAAGAACTTGACAACTACGAAATTGCTCAATTTCGAAGTATCTCATCAAGTGGAAGAACTTATCCGTTGAAGATTCCACATGGGAGAGTGAGAATTTTATACAGAAGCATCTAGAACTACTCAAGCGTTGAGGACAACACTTTTTTGAAGGAGAGGGGCTTGTTAGGTCCCTATAATACTAGTGATTCTCCCATTACTATTGTCATTGTAGCCCTTATTGTTATTGTTGTGCCCCTATTTTCCCCATATTGTTATTATTGTGCCCCATAGAAGCCCACTAATGTTATTTTTGTGCCCTTATATTATTATTGTTATGTTGGATTTGATTATATTGTGACCCCTTAGACTCCTATATATAGAAAGGAGGTTTTGTCATTTGTGTCATCTAATAATTGTTCATTTGTGTAATGTAAAGGAGGTTTCCCCCTCGAATAGGTTGATTTTGAAGTCGGTGATCTATCTTTTCTTCTATTTTGTGAGTTGGTTTCATAACACTTTTCGTCCTTCTTAAACTCAGTCAATTCAAGATTAACATTTAGTTGTTCAATCCTACTCTGTAATTCCTAAATTTGAGAGTCTTGGACCTACAAATCAGTATCATATTGAACTCTGAGGGAATTAAAATTATTCTGGAGTTTAGTGACCTGTCCTTGCCATTGCTCGGCAATCTTTTGTTTCTCAATTTAAATGTCTATTCCAAATGCACAATCTTCTCTTCTTTTTCTTTTAACAGTTGTTGTACTTATGTAGCTTTTTCCATTGTTTTTGAAGCATAGGCTCCTATGAATTGGGTGAACTGAATCATTTCTTGTGGATTCAATTGTTGTTTTGTCTATCTCACAACCACTAAATAAGTAGAAGCCTTTTCAAACAAATCATCAAACTTGTCTGCCTCGTGAGAAAATTGCCTAATGCACGATGTTGCAATAACCTTTTTGACAAGTTGATGTGGGTCATATTCTCAAAACCGAGCTCTTGAAAGCATTGATTTCAATGACTGCATGCATGAAATTATCCAAAGTATATACACCACAATGAACAGGAAAAACAGGCCACATCGTTTTATTTGACTCCTTTAAAACTTTTGAAATATCATTCCCTACGGTCTGACATGCTATCTCTCGGGAAATTAGTTTGTCAAGAATGAATAGAGGTAATACATGAGGGCGAGCTAGACTACCAAAGACTCAAACATAGGTAAATAACTCTTCACCGAACTAGTTTCCTACCTGGAGCAAGTCTGTTTCAGCTTCATGAGATATATGTGGGGTCCTTCTATCAAAAATAATCTCGTAGCTAGGTAGCATAATTCGATGAAATATCTTGTATAAATGAGGCATATAATTTGAATCCCAAAGAATATCGTGGTAGATTTGGATAGGGGTTGGGTCTTCTAAATTCCACTTCCAACCCATAGAGGTGAAGTCCATGGTGAAACACATGGCATCCATTATAGAAGCACGCATGTAAAAGGGGGGAATTATGTTTTCTGAGACTTTACGCTTGCTCCTAAAAGCTAGGATATGGGTGGTTAGGTTGTCTAAGAATATATTTCCCAAGTCAAATATGTAACCCTCAAA
Organism: Pinus taeda; assembly: GCA_000404065.3. Taxonomy (NCBI): domain Eukaryota; kingdom Viridiplantae; phylum Streptophyta; class Pinopsida; order Pinales; family Pinaceae; genus Pinus; species Pinus taeda. Next base: position 15,293 of record APFE031601979.1, on the reverse strand, counting down.
ATCCCCATCAATAAGTGGTGTCCATTGATCAATAAACTTCTGTGTATTAGGATAATCAAAGAGTCTGCACATCATCGTAGCTACTTGGAAATAGGGACCAGTAAAGGAGTCAACTGCATACCCGTATCCTCTCATTTGTGCTTGTTTGGATCCCTCCTCCATGCTCTAATTGGCTCTGATGCATGATCCTATTCTTTCATGAATGCTTCCACAAATTTCTTGTCATATTTACACTGAGGCTCGGGCAGATGATACATTGCGCTCAAATCCCTGCCGATAAATGATCCTATGACTTTGTGATTTTTCATCATGATATTTCTTTCATAAATGCTCAAAATTTCAACAACCCACCAAACCATGTCTATATAAAGAAGAATTTTAGGTTGGGCTTCAATTTTGTGCAAGAATAAATTAGCCACATCATTGTAAGTAGTGTTTGAGACCGGGGTAGAATCATCGGTCGTAAATGTTCTTTGCATGACCCTGGGTCCTTCATATTCAAAGATTTTTTACATGGATTCCCAAGAGGACCGCCTAGAGTCTTTGGTGTAAACTGTGTCAGAAAATAAACCTGACATGGCATTTTTGTCTTCTACGCTTTCTATTGGAGGAGTGACAGATTGTTGTTGTGCAGCAGGTTTTTTCTTTCCTTTTGCTGCTTTAGACATTTCTTCATTGTTACAGTGGTCGAGACTAGCCTATATGAGAAAACACAAGGATGAACAATAAAGGTTTTCACATAGAAGACTTAGCACAAATAATGAATCTTTACACAACAATCTCCTTCTTTAAAGCCAATCTTGATAGAATCGAACTGTAATGAATGAAAGAGTTTATGATTTTGAAAACAATAAAATCACCTCTCAAAAATTAAGTGCGGAAATGTGATTTCACATGGGCACTCTAAATCAGCATATCAAAGATGAAATATCGAAGGAATGAGTTAGAGGAATGAGTTTAAAAGTTACGATAAATGGGAACCTCCGATAAATGGAAATTCTGATGGTGTAATGGCTATCGAAAAGAAGCAAGAAGTGATATCGGGAGATTTATATCATAGGTGACATCATAGATTTATGGAACAAGCTTCAAATATAAAAGTTTCAATAAAGAGCTATAAACAAGAATATCAGAAGTATTGGTAATAGGATATATCGGGGATATAGGATATCGGAGGTAACAAGTATCAGAGGTAACAGATATCGAAGGTGAAAGGCATCGAAGTTGGGAGATATTAGAAGTGTGAAATATCGTAAGTGTCACACTTTAAAAGTCATGATATTGTGAGTACCGATATAATAAATGATAGTTGTGGGGTCAATGAAAATTATAGTATTCATTTTATAGAAGTGTGTGCGACTTATAATAAACCTTTAATAAATGAAGTAATTGTTGGGGAAGCTATATAGGAGAGGGAATTTATCATAACTTTCACAAAAGGAAAGTTATGATAGAATAAGGATTCGATGGAAGTCTTCCGATAATACTTTGACTTTTAAGAGAGAAGACTTATCAGGTTTATTATTTATCAAAACATTTTAAGAGTTCAGCTTTCGATATATGATGAGGGAAACCTTTAAGCCTAAGAAATTTATAACAAATTAAAAAATGTCCTATCTTTATTGAAGATTAAAAGATTTTATTAAAATGAAATAAGGGTCCCCATTTTTTATTAATAACTAAATAAAAATAAATGGGGGTTGTTGAATACTACAACAATTGGCAACATACTGGGTGAAACAATTATCTCTGTAAAAGTAAATGAAATTTTAACAACTAAAGAAAAAGACATAGAAACATGTAAATATTTTAAATTTAGATTGATTAAGATTACTCAGAATAAAATAGAACTCATTATTTTGTAAAACTTCAAAACTTGTTATTCATAAAAACCTTCATTATCTTTGTTAATCATTTTATCAATTGTAAATATAAAATAGAGATCTATAGAAGCTTAGCATTAATATAGACTTATTTTTCACTGGTAGAGACTTTGTTGCCACCAGGCGTTTTACGATTTAATCGAATAATACCAGTATCTCATCCACTTATAGTAATATTTTAGAGGTATTAATTTTTATTTTTTGGACTTTTCTTTTTTAGCTGCTTGAAATCCATTGTCCTGGTTTGGTAGCCAGATAATGACAATTTCATTTATAGTTTATAATGATATTGAACAATTTGACTCATGATGAGACCTCTTATCCTATAGTTATGTAACCATAAGCCATTATCCTAGCTTGGTGACCAATCATGATAATGTCAACATCATTAGTTTCACATGATCATGGTAAGTCGGCTCATAATGGGACTTCTTATCTTTCAGGTCTTTAAATATTTTTGAATTACACTCTAAAAAATGTAAAATTAGTGGATGTGGAGGTAAAATTACTACTTAAGAGCTGTGGATGACAACCAAAGTCAAAAGATTCTAAAAATTCAAAATAGTCTTTATTTTTTAAAAGAAATTGTCTATGACCAATTAAAGGATAACAAGATATTTTAATGTTTCAAGTCATGAAATATTTACAAACCAATGGAAATAAATATTTCAGATATTATAATAGATGCAATACTAAACTTCAATGTTATAATTTATTTCTAACTTATCGTTTAATTAATAAAACTTCATGTTAATGATGAGAGAACCTGATATGAAGTCAAAAGAGTACTACTCAACATGACTAACCTAAAGATGCTGATATGTACATATGATTATTTACATATTTACAACAGAATATGCATTTTCAAGAAAAATATTTTTCAAAACTAGCCCATTTACAAGAAGAGAATCTCTCTTTCCCTGTAAATCTTGAAGGATAAACATTGATGGGCCTAATTTTTCAATGATCTGAAATGGGTCGAGCCACAATTTTTCGAATTTTGTGTGTTTACCTTTTTCTTCATGGGCCTTATCCCATTTCAAAACCAAGTCACCAATTTCAAAAAAATTATTACTTACTGAACTTGCAGCAAACCAAGACTTGACCAATTGTTGATGTTTAGCATGAGTTTGTTTGGCTTTATCTCTTTCTTCCTCTAACTTTACAATTTGAGACATTCTTAACTGTAAAGTAGAGCAAGGTTGTTCATCTATAGATTGCACTAGGGCCAATGAAGAGATAGATTAGGAGGTAAGATAGCTTATTTTCCATACACTAAATGATAGGGAGAAGTTCCTAAAGAGGCTTTATGAGTAATTATGTCAGCCCATAGAGAAAATAATAGAGATTTGTGCCAATTCTTTTGATTCTCATCAACAGTTCTCTTGATGATCCTTATAAGGTATTTATTGGTGGATTATGCCAATCCATTTCCCCGAGGATAGTAATTTTCATAATATTTGAGTTTAAAACCTCGTTTGAGTGCAAATTCAATGATAGCATTTCCAAAAAAATAAGATGCATTGTCAAACATGAGGGCATAAGGAAGGCCAAACCTGGTAATTATATGTTGATCGATAAACTCGATTATACTTTCAGAATTGACTACCTTCAGGGGTATTTCTTCCACCCACTTGGTGAAATAATCCGTAGCAGTTAAAATATACTTATGTTAATAAGAGTATTTTTGGTATAAATCCTGGTCCTAATGATGAACCACACTAGCTGGTTCGAAATGTGTCGGCAAAATTTTCTCCTATGTGATTTATACCGAAAAGGCTCTTCTTAATGTAATATGGATCATGGAAGCCTGAATTCAAAATATACTAATGTTTTTTAGAAGAGTGTGGAACGATCTCACCTATTATATCCAGTCCCCACTATTCAAAAGGTTTCTCAATATTAACTGGTTGCAAAGGAAAAGTTGGTTTTTTTCCTTCCCTAAAGTTGTTTGGGAGACTTTGCATTTTCTTACATAAGCATGGGCATCTTTGAGTAGAGTCGTCCAATAGTAACCAGCATGAAGGATCTTATGAGTAGTTGTATCCCTGCTATAGTGTCCACCAACTAGTCGATCACGTAGTTCCTGCAACACTTTTTCTACTTCACATTTCTCTAGACATCTTAGTAAGATATAATCATAATTTCTTCTAAACAGAACATTATTAACAACTTGATATTGATTGGCTTTAAGCTTCAAAGCTCTTTTTATTTTATAATTAAGTTCTACTGGAGCATAACCATTTTTCAAGTAAAATTTTAAATCAACATACTGAGATTCAATGTCAATAAGACATGCCTATGAAACTTGAACATTATTACCTGAATATTCTTCAATTGAATTGTCAAAAGCTCTAGTTATTAATCTACAAAAACCTTGACCTCTAACTATTTTAGCTGTCTTTATCTCTAGATCATATTCTTGTAGGGAAGTAGTCCAATTAGCCCTCTTTTCTTTTAATTCTCTCTGAATAAGCAATTGTTTAACTACTCGGAAAGGAACAATTACTTTCGTATATGTTTTTAGGAGAAAATGTCTAAAAGGTTTTATTGACTTAAAAACTGCAAAAGCTTGTTTTTCCACTCGTGAATAGTTTAACTCATCTCCTTGTAGATTATAACTAAAGAAGGCAATAGGAGCTTCAACTTTCCTTAATTTGGTTGGGTCAACACTGTTGCATAGGATTGTTCAGAAGCAAAAGTACATAGAGAAATTTTTTTATAAAAACTAGGTGTTGACAATGAAGGAGAATCTATGATGACTTGCTTTGTTGATTCAAAAAACTTTCTTTCAATTTGTTCCCATTTGTAGACTTCTTTTTTATCATGGTCTATAAAGGCAAGACAATTTGTGAAAAATCAAGGACAAATCGTTTCAAAAAATTGATTTGGCCAAGAAAATATTGCATGGATTTTTTGTTGTGAGGCAAGGGGATTTCTAGAATCACCTTAATCATTTTTGGGTCTATGAAAATTATTTCCTTGGAAAAAATAAAGACTAGAAGCTTAATTTCACTAATAGCAAAGAATGACTTCTTAGGATTCAAAGAGATTCCAAATTATTTCACTTTTCAAATATTTGTTTTAGGTCATGAAGATGATTATTCCTCCTTTTTGAATAAATTGTAATGTCATCTAAATACACAATAACTAATTTATTGATCAAACCTTTGAAAGAAATATCCATGGCTTTTTGGAATGTAACTACAACATTTATCAATCCAAAAGGCATCTTCTAGTAAGCATATGTTCCCCATTTGGTTTTGAATGTGGTTTTTAATGTATGCTCTAAATGCACAGGAATCTGGTTATAACATGAAAAACCATCTAAAAATGACATTAATTCATAACCCACAATAGATTGCAAAATTTGTTCCATCAAAGACAAAAGATATTTATCTTTTTCACATGCTTTATTTAAATTTCTAAAATCTATACAAATTCGAATGTCTCCATTCTTTTTCTTGACTAGCACAAGATTTTTTAGGATATTCCGGCACATAGGAAATAATTAAGTATAACATGGTCTAGTGTATAGTTAGGTAAAGTTTGTTTATTTAGTATGTACTTTTTGTAACTTATAATCCGACGGTCACGATATGTTCTAGACATGAAATGATCTGACAATTCATTCTCTCCTCAGTATTACCGACACTTTATTCGTGGCTTAGCACCCTATTGGTCCATGATCTATATTTAAAGAGCATGGAGGGTCATTTGTTAGGTGACCATTCATGAGAGAAGCTTAAGTAAATTTTCTTTCTTTTACATTAATAATTTCCTGAAGTGGCCATGTTGGCTGAGCCCATGGACTGTTTCCCTCTTTGAGGGTTTTAACCACGTCAAGAATATTGGTGTATTGATCTATGATGTGTTTGTGAGAGGTGTCCTTTGGTGTTCTATCTAAGGAACTTACGCTGTAAATTCCTACATGGTATCAAATCTATTTGAGGGGCGCATCTATTGGTGATCTAAATCTGAAGCCAGTGCAATTGCATCCAAATGTCGTTTCCTAGATTTAATGTTTCCACCCACTTTCGGGCCAAGAGGTATGATCTATTGTGTTAGGAGCATCTATTCCAGTGAGGAACCACGATCATTTCACGTGAAAAGGTTTCTGGTAGGCCTAGCTACGTCATTTTTAAGATTTGGAGGTATACAGTCATTATTTGCATTTATAGTTATTTATCTCTCTATTTATCTTGGTTTATAGTCATCTAAAAATTTTTTATTATAGGATCTATATCTTTCATTTTTTTTGTATGCTCTTTGCCCTACGATTCTATGTGATATCGGCAAACCAAAAATAGAAAGAAATTATTTTTATCATGAGTATGTTTTTTTCCGCTATACCTTAGTGTGATCTTAGAAAATCAGAAACATTGAGGAAAATATATAGTTTTCAGCCAAATCTAACTTTAAGTCGTAAGGCTTGGATACTTTTTATTCTTCGTTTGGTTTTTGTGGTTGTTTTTTTTTTTTTTGTAGGAAAAAAGGGTTTTTTAACTAAGCGCGGACCCCCGATGAAGCAATGAAGAAAGCTCAATAATGTTTTTGGAATTAAAAATGAAATTAGAGCCCATCAACTCGAAAATTAGTTTCTTATGTTGGACCCCAATAATTTTTCTTCCATTGAATATTTTTTGTCCAATTTCAAGACCCATAGACTTCTCTTGGAAGGTGTCAAGGTTAAGAAAGAATATGGTAGCCTTATCTATTCCGTTCTTACTAAGCTAGGACCAACCTACTCTATGTTTGTTTCCACCTTCCATTCTACTAGAGAAGCCTTTATTTCTCAAGGATAAGACTACAAGTCCCCCTCTTTTGATGCCTTCTGTGATTATTTAATAAGAGAAAAAGAAAAACTCTTACATCTTGGTCTTATTAATACTGCAAACTCTTCTAAGAAAGCATTAGCAACCCAGCAGTAACCAATTTCAAAGAATCCTAAGAACCAGCATCCTAAAACGAATGGTCCTAAACCAAACAAGTGTCCTAAGTCATTTCAGTCTCAAAATGAAAAATCAACTCAACAAAATGATAAGGAAACTAAAAACAAAGGGAAGAAGATTGATCGATGTTGGCATTATGATACAATTGTTGTCCTTGATGGTAACTTACATATATGATGAATGATAGCAGTTCACAGTGCAATAGGTTAACAACAAAGGATTATAGATCAGACTCTAGAGATTGAAGAAAGAGAATAGTTTAAGAAGTATATGTTGGTTCACTTTGTCCAAGAAGCGTACACACGCGGGTTAACAGAACAAAAGGAGCATATACGTATGCACACACTTTCACAGAAGGAAAAGTGTGTATGGGATGGAAAATCAAGGTTGTGGTATGAGGTATTGACAAAGGATCTAAGTATATAAGAAGGAGAAGATCAAAAGGCTATGTGGGAAAGTAATGAATATCTTATGAAGAGTTAGATCAAAAGAAAATATGCATGTTATGGGTTTCTGTTGCTTTGCTTGATCTGAAATATGAATGCACCTAACTGGTTGATGATGTATGATGGATCAGGATCCTAAGACTTGAAATGAACTATCATTATGTGGTCATATCATGGATAGTCTAGATCTGAATACTAACGCATGTTTTATTCTATAAATGTTATGGTCTTGGTATGACTGAAGTCTGGAATAGTTGTAAAGTTTTAAGTCAGTATTTGTAGATCTATACGATGGTTCGCCTTAGTGAAGGCGCATATACACGCTAGTTCAGTTCACGAAGTAGCATATACATTATGAGATATGAGGTTTGAAGTTGCAGTTGGTTTTGGTTTTTGATGCAAAGTTCTGGGTTTTGCTCTATGTTTTGGTGACTGCGTTCTGGTGACAGTATTCTGAATGTTCATATTGATTGATTGTGACTTGCTTCGGTGATGATGCGTTTTAAGTGATTGGTTGTATTGCAGTGGTGATTGATTTTGAGCTTCAATGTTGTTGATGGGTCTATTATGAAAATTGGATGAAATGTGGCCTTCATATTATGTTGTTTTGTACCAGGAGTATCCAGTCTGAAAATTAATGAAACGTGGTCCCTCGAGGAAAAGAGAAAGTCATAGCCTTCTGTAGGTTGACGCCTACATACTGGTAAACATATCTTCTAGTACAAGATCCAGGGGGTTGGAGCTCCCTTCCAATAGCAGCTGGAGAATGATTGAAGGTTGGAGCCTTCTATAGGCCAGCGCATACATACTAGTAAACATATCAGCTAGTACAAGAGCCAAGGGGTTGCAAGTCCCTTCCAGTAGAAGCTGAGGAACAAGAAAAGGTTGTAGCCTTTTGCAGGTGGGTGCCTATGTACTGGTATGAGTCTGCACCAGTACAAGATTGTAAACAAGTTTTTCCTATATTAAAAGAAGACAAAGATGATAGCAGTAGGTGGTTTTTCTCTCGCAATGGGTTTCCACCTTAAATCTTGGTGTTCATGTGTGTTGCTTATGTGTGATAATTTATTATATTATTATTGTACATGGTTACTATTTAAATGGTTATTGAAGTACTGATGCACTGATTAAAGATCAACATATGATGAATTAACTGAATCATAAGTTCACTGGATATACATTGGTGGCCTTAAAGAAAGTTGTGTGCACACACGAGTTCCCTTCATTGAAGTAGCATATATAAATCTAAGTATGAAATGAAAAAGTTATTGATTTGATAAACACTAATTCACCCCCCCCCCTCTCAGTATTATTCCCAACAATTGGTATCAGAGTAGGTCCTTTGGCAGAAGCTTGATCTCATGGAGGAGATCCGTAGAAACAATGGGAAAGAAGCTAAAGAATAAAGCGCCTCAGAAAAAGAAGACATCTCAAAGGAACAGTGACAGCAAGAGAGACAATTGGTCATTAGGTGGAAGCAAGTATTCAGATTCAGAATCACCTCAGATTGAAGATGGACATGCAAAAGAAGTATCAGGTACAAGTTTTGGTCTTCTAGTGATACTTTTCTCTGTTCATGCAATGTTGAAGATATTGGAAGTGATAATGAAAGAAATATAGAGGCGGAAGTTAAAATACTTACAAATAAAATTAGAGATCAACAAGATATATTTAACAAAAGGGAGTGTGCCTTCAAAGAAGAATTTACCATATTAAAAGCTCAGTTGGAGGAAGGCAAACAAGTAAGGAAGCAGTACAAGGTAAAGGAAGATCAATGTCAAAAGCTGCAAGATGAAATAACATCATTAAGAAATGAAGTAAATGAAAAGAGTACCAATAAAGAGACTTAAAGATAGATCCAGTTACTATGAAAGTCTTGAAGCTAAGATCGTCTCTCTAAAAGAAGATCTTGAAAATTCAAATAAGTAGAATGAAGAACTACCTCAAGCAGATGAAAAACAAGAAAATGAGATTCTCAAATTAAGGAAACATGTGGAAGAAGGAAGAAAGGCTAAAGAAATCATGAAGAAGCAATATCTAGAAAAGGAAGAGAAATATCAGGTTGAAGTAAATATCTTAAAAGGTAAATTAGAAGAAAAGGATAAACTGTTACGATTTCAAGATAGTGCTAAGATTTTGGATAATATTCTTAGCAGTCAAATGTCTCCTACCATCAAAACTTGTCTTGGTTTTCATGAAACTGTTGAAGGTGAATCTAGTTCACAAGATGAGGCAAGGAACTCTAATGCAAAATCTCAAATTCTCAACAAGGAGATAAGAGGTCAACCCCATCAACAACCAAGCAAAGAAAGACTTCAAAGAAAATCATTTACTCCTAACTATGGAAGTGATAATCGGTTCTTTCCTCTGATGAATAATGTTGAATGTTTTATATGTCATAATTTTGGACATGTTGCGGACAGATGCAGAAGTAGAATGGTTCAAGACAATAATTGTTACATAGAAAGATCGTCATCTTCTAGGTACTTTAAGGGATATTGTTTTTCTTGCAATATGTTTGGTCACAAAGCCATTGACTTTTATAGAGGGAATATGAAACATATAAGATGTTATGCTTGTAATAAGTTTGGGCATATAGCAAAAGAATGCAAGAGAAAATTTCGGCCAACATAGCAAAAGGAGAAGCCATCATCACACTCCAAGGTATGGAAGAAGAAGGAAGTACATTCAGAAAGATGTGGAATAGCACAGTATACAGACATAACAGAATCAGGGGGAGTCGAAAGTGTGAAACTTCATAATTCCAATTTTCATACTCAGGTATTATCAAGACAAGTCACGTATATATGTGAGTTATAAGTCGCACAGTCATGTATATGCTGTTTTGTTGAAGAAGCAGTGGGACAGACTCAGGAAAATGGGTCTAATATGGTTCAATCAATTATCAATTATCTTTTATGTTCTAATTGATGATGATTATAGTCTGTTGATTATATGTAGAAGTTATTTTTTCCATCATAATTTGTTAATACCTTGTTGAATAACTGGTTGATGATGATGCCTTGATGATTCTTACTGACAAATGCAATGATCAAATCTGATAATGAATAAATGGCATAGGTTCAGGGGAAGCATATGCTTCTAATAATGCATTGTTGGCATTATACATGATGATACTTATATTGCTTGGTTCACATAGTTGCTTTGATTCAGTTGACTCTTTTTTATGATGGACATATATAGGTTGTTGATATTAATGTTGCTAACAAATGCTTATGGTATAGATCAGATATGGTGTATGATAGTTGTTGATGACTATCATCGTCTTGTTTCAATCGTTGGTCCTTTTTATAAATGTTGTGTACATAATTTGATGTAAAAGTCATGTAAAGACCTAATTTGTAACTTCACTATGCATGGGAAGGATGATGTAATAATTGCTATTTTAGTCATGTATAAACATTTGCAATATCCCCACTTGGTTGGGTGGATGAGTCAAATTTGGTGTATCCCCAATTGGTTGGGTGATTGATGTATGTATGAGTCATTGGTTTTATGGAGGTCATACTCACTTAGTTGAGTTATAGAGTCATGTTATTCTTTCGAAACATATCTCTGCAAACTCTACATGTACTCAGGGGGAGCATGGACAACATAGTGTATCTCAAAGGGATAGAATATCTTGGTCCACCCTTTTCCCTTGATGTCAAAGGGGGAGAGTATCTTGGTGTTGTTTGATATATCTTTCAAGTTCTACATCTTGACATAATAAACACCAATATGGTTTCCATCAAGTCCAAAGGGGGGTATCGTTGGCATTATGATACAGGTGTTGTCCTTGATGGAAACTCACATATATGATGAACGATAGCAGTTCACAGTGCAATAGGTTAACAACAAAGGATTACAGATCAGACTCCAGAGATTGAAGAAAGATAATGGTTTAAGAAGTATACACTAGTTCACTTTGTCCAAGCAGCATACACACGTGGGTTAACAGAACAAAAGGAGCGTATACGTATGCACGCACTTTCACAGAAGGAAAAGCGCATATGGGATGGAAAATCAAGGTTGTGGTCCGAGGTATTGGTCTGAGGTTTTGGTTTGAGGTTTTAGTCTGAGGTATTGGTCCAAGGTATTGGTCCGAGGCTTTGCTCTGAGGTATTGGTCTGAGTTTTGATCTGAGGTATTGACAAAGGATCTAAGAATATAAGAAGGAGAAGATCAAAAGGCTACGTGGGAAAGTAATGAATATCTTATGAAGAGTTAGAGAAAAAGAAAATATGCATGTTATGGGTTTTGGTTGCTTTTCTTGATCTGAACTACAGATGCACCTATGTGGTTGATGATAGATGATGGATCAGGATCCTAAGACCTGAAATGAACTATTATTATTTGGTCTGATCATGGATAGTCTAGATCTGAATACTAACGCATGTTTTATTCTGTAAATGTTATGATCTGGGTATGACTAAAGTTTTGAATAGCTGTGAAGTTTTAAGTTAGTATTTGTAGATCTATATGCTGGTTCACTTTGGTGAAGCTGTGTATACACGCCAGTTCGGTTCTTCGTAGTAGCATATACGTTATGAGATATGAGGTTTCAAGTTGTTGTTGGTTCTAGTTGTTGATGCAAATTTTTGGGTTCTACTCTATGTTTTGTTGATTGTGTTCTGGTGACAGTATTCTGAATGTTCAAATTGATTGATTGTGATTTGTTTCAGTGATCGGTTGTATTGCAGTGGTGATTGATTTTGAGCTTCAATATTGTTGATGTGTCCAGTATGAAAATTGGATGAAACATTGATCCGGATTTAAATAGGAACGCAATAGATTACAGATATAACCATAAATACAGAGATGCAGTGGAAATAATACTTCATTTCATTATTGTAAAATACTGAAATATGCTTACAAACAAAAATGAAAATAAAATAGCTAGGGGGGTGGTAGCTTATCTCTGAGAAGAGATGTGGCGGCTACATGCCTATGAACTATGTTACAATGAGGCTTGAAGGCCTATTTATTGTTGAGAAATAATGGAAAACTGTTCACATCCCAAAACCTAACCCTAGAAGATGAAATGCCAAATTGTGGGCCCTGTTTGGGTAAATTGGTACATCAATTTCTCGAGGTCGTAACTTTGGCATACAATCTTTGTTTGATGCGTACAATAGCTCGTTAGAAAGATCTATCCAAGCACTACCACTTTGGGAAGGGAAACATTAGTCCATGGACCCATGTTGCCCCCAGATTTCCCAAAAAACGTCGTTTAGGACCTCAAAACAACTCCAGAAGTTCAAGACCCGAAAATTTGCTAAAAATAGTAACTGTGCTACAATTTAGGAAACTGAGAAAACTGAAAGAGACAGTTGTGGGGGTCCAAATGGGATAGGTGGGTGGCCACCAACATCCACCTAGATCATTCTTCCCCGATTAGGAAGCAATGGTCCCCATTGCATTGAGTTCCTCCTTGAGATGAGGAAGCTTCTACTGAGCTGGGTCTCTGGTGAGTTGTTTTGCAATCTCTGATGTGTCCAGAAATGGTGGGAAGTATGGTTGACGACGGTCCACATTGAACACTCGGTGCAAGCAAAGGAATGGAGGAATTCTATGCTTCAAGACATTGTTGCTCGTAGCCTTGGTACTAGTGTAAGGACCATGTCGAAGTGGCCTGAGTTTTTGATGGGTTTTGGTAAGGCATTCTCCCTGCAAATGTAATCAAACTTTGTCGCCCACCTGAAACTTGTGTGGTACCCCTGTGGGTGAGAAGAAGTTGTTCCTGTGTTCTGTCATGACCGTATCCCTTTGCTGCTGCTGCTGCATGGAGGAACTCTTCGCGAGGGTCATGGATGTAGCAACGATCTTCCCCTTACTTTGGGAGCGAACTAGATAGAAAATGAATTTCCTAGTCTGGGGGATGAGCTTACTACCTTTCTTGGTGGTGATCAAAGAGGTGGCGATAGGTGGGGCTACCTTTGGTATCCTGTATAATGAATTATCCAAAGAAATAATGACAGCACGAGGCCTTGACTCATACGCAGCATGTCGCCTCCACAAGTATGGCTAGCCTAATAGTACATTGCAAACATCCAGAGGTGTAACATCACACAATACCTCGTCTATGAAGGGCTTGATGCTATAGGGAAGGCGGCACTGTTGGCGAACTTTGAGATCTCGTCCTTCGTGAAGCTACCCGATACTATATAGTTGCGGGTGTGGCATAGTCGGTAGGCCCAACCGCTTCACGACCTCTACTGAAACAAGGTTCTTTTGGCTCCCACTGTCAACAATGAATTGTAGCAGTGAACCATTCACCTACATTTGTGAGTGGAAAAGACGCTCCCCTTCCTCTAGATTTTCGGGCTCATTTTTCTGGATCTTGGCGTTGGCAACAGTGGCGCTAGGATCCGCATCAATGATCTGCTTCCCTTTTCCATTCCCCTTGTCAGGTTCTAGCTCAGAGTCAGAACATGCATCTGATTCGGAAGCCTTCAACTCGGCCACCAGGGACTGCTTGGTCTGACACTCACTTGTGTTATGAGTGGGACTCTTGTGGAACTCACACCACTTTCCTGTGTCCTTCTTCAACTTCGTGGTGTTGTTCTTTTCTTGCAGCTTTGATGGGTTGTCTTGGATCACCCCGCCTTGGCTTTGTCCTTTGGGCTTTGGATTTGCACATCCAAAGTCTCGCTTCTTCTATTTGAAATTTTGCTTGATTTTGACAGTGTATCGGTACGACGTGCCAAACGAGGAGATGTTTAGGAACTCCATATCTTCCTGGACGTATCTATGTAGGCAGCTGCGGTATTTGAATACCAAATGTAGATCAAAATCTTTGATACCCAACTATGTGTGAAGGGTATGAAAAATGTTTGTGAAATCTAGCACATCTTGGTCCCTTCCCTGTCGCAGCATGGTCCACTTTATGTATTTGTCCTCATAGCTTTTGACAGGGTAGTACTGCTCCTTAATGGCATCTCGGAATGAATCCCAAGTGGGTGTGGCTGAAAATAATGAGCCAGTACTTTCATTCTTCTGATCGCAGTAGGTTTCTCACCAGTCCTTGACGTGGGGGGCTGCTTTAAGAAGAGCGAAAACAATCTTTTCCCAACTCGAAAATTCATGAACAGAAAAATATCGTTCTAGCATATTTAACCATTTATCTACAGCATCTGCGTCTATCTAACCCGCGAATATGGGGATTTCAAAATTAACTTGTACCTTAAAGGGCATGGCGTTTCCAAAGTAGCTGTTGGAAGCCGATGTGTCGCTTCTGGGTAGCCGTTGAAGGATCTACGCAAAGTTGTCCATCATCATGTTCCTTTGTAGCTCAAGGGCTTCTTCGAGCAAGATTTTGATAGGATCTCTGCCCCCTCATCTTTCTTCTCATCCGCCATGGGAGGCCATCAGGATTTGCGAGGCTGGTCTTGCAAATGTTCGACCAATTCAAGCCCTAACTCCTTATATCCCGACCTCATTGGGGACATGCAAAGAAAAACAGAGAAAAAGCAGACCACTCTGATACCACTGATCTGGATTTAAACAGGAACAGAACAGATTATAGATATAACCATAAATATAGATATGTAGCGGAAATAATACTTCATTTCATTACTGTAAAATACTTAAATATGCTTACAAACAGAAATGGAAATAAAGCAGTTAGGGCGATGGTAGCTTATCTCTGAGAAGAGATGTGGAAGATACATGCCTCTGAACTCTGTTACAATGAGGATTGAAGACCTATTTATTGTTGAGAAATAATGGAAAACCGTTCACATCCCAAAACCTAACCCTAGAAGATGAAATGCCAAATTGTGGGCCCCATTTGGATAAATTGGTACATCAATTTCCCGGGGTCATAACTTTGGCATACGATCTTCGTCTGATGCGTACAATAGCTCGTTAGAAAGATCTATTCGAGCACTATCACTTTGGGAAGGGAAACATCAGCCCATGGACCCATGTTGCCCCCAGATTTCCCAAAAAATGTCGTTTAGGGCCTCAAAACGACTCCGGAAGTTCAAGACCCGAAAAACTGCTAAAAA
>APFE031601977.1:43982-60608 GCA_000404065.3 Pinus taeda | reverse complement strand
TAAAGGAGGTTGCCCCCTCGAAGAGGCTGAATTCTAAGTCGTTGATCTATCTTTTCTATCTTTTCTTGAGCTGGTTTCATAACAGCTTTCTAAAGTCCCTATACATTTCTTCTACCATGGACTTTATGGCTAGGAAACTATCTATGAACTGAGGGTCTGACCCCACAGGACCTTCCTCTAACATTGTCTTCCAAGGATAGACTCTCCCAATCTCAGGATTAGTTTTGATCAACTCTCCTTCTCCTAATTTGAGCTTTGATCTAGTTAGCATTCAACAGCTAAACCAACACAAGCTTGTCTAACCTTAACAACCTAGAGCTCTGATACCACTTGATCTAAAAATCACCTTGAGTGACCTTAGTTAATTAATTAATGAATGAAGGTATTACAGACTCATGTGCTGGTGTGTGCCTATGTTGTTTTAGGCAACGAATCAATCAGATTGTAAAATACACAGCCACTGGAAAAGGGAAAACAGCACGAGAAACACAGTAAGAAAATACAAGAACACAACAATTAATAAGGAGTTCACCCTAATATCCAAGGCTGCTTCTCCAGTCCAACTTTTAGGGGTGGCCTTCTTTTATTGTGTCTTTAAAGAAGAGAATTACAATGAGGAGTTCAATTTGAGTCTCCTGAAACAGAAATGATGCTTGGCAGGGTGGTTCTCGGATTCCCCAAGCCACTAGAGTGCACAAACTATTTTCCTTACCAGCTCTTAACCTCTCTTGTCTTCAATGGGAGGAGCCTAATGTGGTGCTCAGTTCCTGACAGATCCTCGCAAGGATTGCTCAATGTTTCCTTATGATGTAGGTCAGCTTGGCTCTCTGTCTTTTCTTCTCTTTGCTTCACTCTCTCTTCTTTTCTTTGTCTTCGTTCTCTGTCTTCCTCTCCTTTTCTTTGTCTTTTGTTCTGTCTATTCATGGCTTTAAATCCAATCGATCTCATGACTGATTGATTCCCCTTCCACCTCTATCGAATCACCTGTTGCTATTCATTTGGAATCCCCTATCTCTGTGGCATCATCAAAGGCTCATAGGGAGTGGCCACTTGTCCTCTCGCGAACTGCGCCAGCGCTTCCTCATTGGTTCGGTTTTTTTTGGTTACATCATGGAATGAGTCATCCACCATCTCATCAGTCAAATCAAACCTCAAATTGTTATATATCATGGCTTAATCCCCTGTTAAATTCAATTTCTCCATCGGGCGCGATCTCAGCCATTAGATCTGAAACCCCCAGATCCTACGTCATTTGATCATTTCGTGCGGTTGACTTGCTCAACCGTTGGTGTGTGATGAGTGGTAGTTTTCTCTCTCCTCCACTTGCCATGCATCAGGCGCTAAATGGAATCGCTCGTTTTTCTCCAAATCCGCTTACCCCCTAAGGGTGCCCCCGATATACTACCGGTTTTGGAGTGCGGGTCCTGCCTTTATGCTTTAGCACTTTCCCCATGGTTTTCCCGACTTCCACGTGACCGAGCACTTCGAGGCTTTCCTTCGCGAGGGGTTTTGCCTAGCGATACATGATTAACACTAATATTGCATCGGGAATGCCCTCTATTTCCTGACCCAGGATTCCCAATGGCCAGTTTTGCCTATTGCACTGTCTCCATGGGCCTCGGTCAGTGTGCTTTGATCAAGGTCCTCGTCGTTCCTTGCTGGCTACTAACTGCCATTGTTAAGAGGTCTTCCTAATCGCTCTGTGCTCTTGAATTTGAAGTTTTGTCCTGATTTGTTACGGTCATGGTACTATGATAATCTTCATGGATCCAATTCGGATCACCATCACATTATCTTTAAGAGAAAATTCTAATGTTAAAGAAGTGGAAGGTCACATCGAGCATTAACAACAAGTTCTCCAAATCTTAAAGGATAACCTCACTCTAGTGTACAATCTAGTAAAACAACAGGAAAATGAACATCACAGTGAAAGAATTTTTATGTAGGCAATTAGGTATTTCTACAGCGACAACCATATACACAAATGTCACTTAAGAAAGCCAAGAAGGATACTAACTTATCACCCAAGTATTATGGTACTTACAAGGTGATGAGCCCTGGAAATGGGTAACTATATGGGCTCATTTTGCATATTATTCTCATTTAATCCACCATTCTCCATAGTTTTATGCATGCTTTTGAATATATTTATGTTAATTGAGTGAATGGGAATAGTCACTTCACCAAAAAGTCTAATACGTGTTTATTGCAGATTTTTGGACATTTTTGGACCAAGATCATGCATTTATACACAGATTGGCAGCCAAATACGAAGAAAAAAGGCTGAGTATTTATAGGAGGGGTGTCTCCTGCACTAAATGACCCCTTCCTCGAGTTCTCCACCATCAGCTCAGAGTTTAACAGCCCACCAAAGATGATTTCAAGGGGCAGCCAAGCAGGTGCAGTGAAGTGGTTGATTGATTGCAGTTTTGTGCAGCCAAGCTCCTAAAGTTAAGGAGGACTATTGGGAGTCCTCATTTGCATAAGTGAGAAGGCTTCAATCCTTAGTAGTTTAGCCAATTTATAGTCTATTTTCTCACTTTAGTGCAGCCCTGTATCAACACATTTTCGAGTTCTTCTTGCAGACAGTTTTTGTGATGTAACTATTATTTTTTGATCAATGAAGATGAATCCCGCTTTGCACCAACTATGAGCTTTCTTAGGAGGCTGTATCTCTTGGGGTTAGGCCCAACCCAAGTGCACAGTACCTCCTTTGTGTACTTTTATGTGTTTTTCTTGCATCCATCGAATAATTTCTATTATATCGGTTAAATCTTGCTTTGCTACTTAGGTTGTTTTTGATGATTAAGACATTTGTTCTTGCTTTAGGTTTATTTAATAGTTTGGTAAGAGAAAAGATCCACAAAAAGGCTATTGAGTAGTCCTTGATCTCATTTCTCCCTCCTTGGGACCATGATCTGAGACCAAGGCACACTTACTACCACAAAAACATTGTTTTTGCCTTCCAATGCAATTGCTAGTGTTAGATTTTAAGTTGGAAAAGTTGATATCAGTTGTGTGTTCATGCTTAGATATTTTCTTTCTTTGTTTCCATATCTTTCTTGTGTGATTTCCTGTCTATAAACTTCTGTTCATCATGTTTCTGGTTTCTAGGTCAGAATTAGGTAAAAATAGATAAATCTTTGTTTTTTATTCTTTACTTGAATTCGTTTCAGAAAGAAGTGTTCAGAACACCTGTAAGACACTCTAGCCTACCCTTCCTCCATCATCCAACTTGCTCTAGTCTCTCTCTCAAAATTTCCTTCACCCATTCATTATACTTTCCCAACTTGCCCTAATTTCTACATTTTTGTGCAACATTGCTTTCTTCATCTTTGAACAAATCTAACCATCTTCATCACTCCTGAGTTTCATTTACTTGATCCTAGGCCCCTTAACATTCTTATCTATCCTTCATTCCCACTTTCCCACCATTTTTCCACCATCAACTCTCTAAATGCCACTTTCAGCCCGTTCCTATAGAACTTCCTGTAGAATTTCCTGTATATCCCCTGTAGCCGCCTGTAGAAGTTCATGCGAGCGAGTTTTCGAGATCTGAGCATGGTGGAAATATCCAGAAGGATGCTAGGAACCCCTTAGGTCCTCTTCTCACCTTCCCAACCTCCTGTAAATGCCCAATCCATTTCCTTTCACCAATAAACCTCTACATAGTAAAAAATAGTTAAAACACATGCATAATAATTCTGCATAAAATTACTCAAAAATAAAAAAAGATGATTTTCCCATATTTTCCTTCAGAAGTAGCTTAAACACATGCATTTTACCTTTTCAAGAGTCAATGGCATCCATTTCAGCAGCTTTCATCTCTCTTCTTGCACAAGTAGGGTTAGTCAGTAAAACTAGAGTTTTCTAGGGTTTGCATTTCCTTTCAGCTTTCATCTTCTTTCTGCAAGTAGACTAGCCTATTTTTAGTTAGCCTTCATCCATCACAGTTAAAATATTCTTCTAAGAACTCATAGAAGTTTGCTTAAGCTCCTAGCAAACTTATGCCAGCTGATCAAGTGACAACTTGCAGTAAGAGCTAGGACTTGTGCACATAGCACCATCGCTTCCAAGTTTTTTACGAACTACCAGGTTGATAAAAGTAAAGAAGGGAGTCCTATGAGTTGCAGCATCATTGCTACAATACTGGAGTCCACCATCTTTATGGTGCCATTTCCAGGGAAGCATCAGAGTATTTTGTGATTACTTCTTTTCTTCTATTTTCTACTGCAACCTTGTGCTAAGTAGTTTATTTTAGCAACTGTAGATTAGCTATTTCCTGCTTTCATTTCAGTAAAATAGATTAGTCCTTTCCTGCTTTCATTTCAAAAAAATAGATTAGTCCTTTCCTATTTTCATTTCAATTCTGCATTTTCCTTTAAGTCAAATAGATTAGTCCTCTCCTGCTTTCATTTCAATTCCACAATTTCATTTCAGCAAAATAGATTAGTCCTTTCCTGCTTTCTTTTCAATTTTGTGATTTCATTTCAACAAGATGGATTTTAGTTAGTTGCAATTTCTTGTTCAATCAATTTCAAATTTTCAGGTACAAGCAGGAAATAGAAACAAAAATCACCCAAAAAGGAGATTTCATTTCATGCCTCGTAGGAACATAAACAACTCAGGAAAATTCCTACACAACACCGCCACCTTATCACTGAGTCACCCTTCTCTCTTCTTTGGTGGAAATGATTGAAAATAACCTATAGGTGAACCTCCAGAGATATAAAAAGATCCTATAACAGAAGAAGAGAAATAAACCATTCCTCCTGAGACCATGGCTGAAAATAGAAACGATAGAGGGAATGGGGAGAGAGTAGAAGGTGCCTTTCCCATCCAAGAGACCAATGGGGACACAAAAATGAAAAACAAAAGTCCCTTAGCCTTACCTCACTTCCATGGATTGACTACTGAAGACCCTGATACTTTCTTGTTTGAGTTTGTTGTCCTTTATCGAACTTATGACTATGCAGAAGACGAGCAAAAGTTGAAACTCTTTCCTTTTACCCTCAAGGATGCAACACTACGCTGGTTCATGGGGCTACCTAGAAACAATATCACAACTTGGGCTCAAATGTAGCAAGCCTTTAACAACACATATCAGGACGACTATTGTAGGTCAAAGGATACAAAAGAAGAAATCTTTCGAATTACCATGGGAAGTGATGAATCTTTAGAAGACTATGAAGAGAGGTTTCAACTCAATTATAAAAGGGCCAAGTGCACACTTGACCCCAAATCTCTGAAGTTGGTTCTACTCAGAGGAGTCCCTAAAGACCTTCTAGATACCCTCCATTTGCTGGCTAGGGGAGACATCTACCAGTTACCTTATGATGACATAAAGACTGTGTTTAGAAACCATTCTAGGGTAGCCAGAAAGAGAAGTAGAGGAAGTCAACTCTTAGCCAGTACCCCCTTATCTAGTTCATTCCTTAAAAATGAGTTTGCAAATTAGATGGAAGATTTCAAAAGTGAGATGAGACAGACCATTGCCATGCAAAATGGATACCTTGTGAATCCAAAAGAAGCAAGAGGAAGCCGAGAGAGCTTTGGCCATCTTTTGTCCCAGGTGCACCAGAAAAAACCCTAGGAATGAATGTCCATTACACTATATAGAAGTGTATTTTGTCTATGAAGAAGACCATCCTACAAATCAATGTCCTTCGTTGCCTGGATTTAAAGCTATGGACCAAGGGGCTGAAGGAGCCACTGAACCACTCTACTTCATGAACCAAAGAAGGCCACATGGACCTAGACCTTACGAGTAGGGAATGCAAGGGACATCCCAGACTTATTACAACCCCAATCAAGCCACTTCCATGCCTTCTTGGGGCTCCCCTACTCATCCTTCCTAGTCCACACCCCCTCCTTAGTCATATCTTCCTCAATACCATACTCAACCAGTTTCTTACTCATTTCATTCACACTCAGTCACAACCTAAGTGGAATACACCCCATCAGGGGTGGAGGCCCCCACACAACTCTCCTCCTACTCTTTTGCCTCCACCACCTACTCAACCACAACCATTACCTCCTGCTCCTCTAAGAAAACCTCAGATACCTACTCAACCGAACCCGAACCCTAATAACAGACAAGCCCAACAGGTATATACAGGAGAGACAACATGCCCTACCTATGCTGTGGAGATTCAGGAGATCAACCTACAATCTGGGAAGGTTCTCCCAGATAGCCAACCTCCTCCTAAGGAGTATGAGGAAGAGAAACATGAAAGTGAACCCAAAGCCATTCCACCTTTTCCTGAGAGACTAACTAGAACCACGCAACCAAACCTAGAAGAGACTGAACTTCTGGGAGAACTTAAACAGTTAAGTATAAAATTATCGCTTCTCCAAGCCATAAACGTTGTACCAATCTACAACAAATTGATCAAAGAGAAGTGTTTCAGGCACCCAGGCAGGCGTGAGAGAGATGCCCCAGCTATCAATGTCATAGGAAAACTGTCTGACCTGATGTTGGGAAAAGTAATCTCTCCAAAATATCTGGACCCTGGGAGTCCTGTAGTCAATGTCCTTATCAATGGTACCATGATCCCCCACACTTTGATTGATATAGGGGTTGCAATTAACGTAATAACCTGGGACACTATGCTCAAACTAAACCTTCAGAGTTCCCTAAGAAATACCTCAACAGTACTGCAGTTGTCAGACCGCTCCACTGTGACTCCTGAGGGGATTGTAGAAGATGTCATGGTCTCCATTGATTCTTGGGAGTACCCTGCTGACTTCTTGGTCCTTCAGCCTAAGGAAAAACTCATTGGGTAATTTGTCATCTTGGGAAGACCTTGGTTAGCTACTGCAGATGCTTACATCACTTGTCGAGCTGGGAGCATGACCATTAAGAATGGGCATATGTTCAAACAACTGGTTTATATCCTCCTACCCAACCTCTGCCGGAACATGACTTACCTCTCTGGTTGGAGGAGGAAGATGAGGATGAAGTCTACTCTGCACCATTATGCACAGTGGAAGCCACCATGGGAGGTCCTCAAACCGAGGATGATCTTATTGAGAATTTGATTCAAAATCCACCTCCCAGTGTGCTGCCATTAGAAGAGTTGGTAGAAGAAACCCAAGCAAGTGCTTTAGTTGATCTCTGTGTGGCTGATTTGACCTCTCTCCAAGTTAAGAATGTGGAATTTTTCCCTAAATCAACCTTGAAGATCAACTCATCCCTATCCCCCTCTCAGGAGAAAGAGCTGTGTAGCTATTTGAACAACCATTTGGATGCTTTTGGTTGGAGCTATAAGGAGATGAAAAGAGTCCACCCTTCAGTTTGTACCCATCACATTTACATTAAAGAGGATTGTAAACCAATCAGGTAGCCTGAAAGGAGGATGAATCTAGCCCTCAAGGACATTGTCAAAGAAGAACTGCAAAAGTTGTTGGATGCAGGATTCATCTACCCCATCTCTAACGGAGAGTGGGTTACTCCTTTGGTGCTTGTGCCCAAGAAAAATGGGAAGTGGTGAGTCTGTGTAGATTATCGAGGACTTAACAAAGCTACTAAGAAGGACCATTTCGCTTTGCCTTTCATAGTTCAAGTGTTAGATGGCCTGGCAAGGAAGAAGTTATTTTCCTTCCCATATGGGTTTAGCTGGTATAATCAGATCTGAATCAGCCTAGAAGACCAAGATAAGACTACTTTCACATTTCCATGAGGTACCTTTGCCTATCAGGTCCTTTCCTTTGGGTTATGCAATGCTCCTGCCACTTTCTAGAGAGAAAAACTGAGTATATTTGTTGAACTGGTTGATGATTCAGTGGAAATCTATATGGATGACTTTACCCCTTATGGTTCTAACTTCCAGGAAGCTTTGACTATCCCGAGGAATGTTTTAGCCAAGTGTATTGAAATGAACCCGTCCCTGAGTCCTGATAAATGTGAATTCCTAATGACTGAAGGGACTGTGCTAGGTCATACAATTTCTCAACAAGGTTTACAGGTGGATCCAAACAAGATTTCTATCATCCAAAGGGTCCTGCCTCCTCAAAGACTAAGAGATGTTCAAAGTTTTCTAGGCTTAGTAGGATATTATAGAAGATTCATTAAAGATTTCAGTAAGCTAGCCTCTCCATTATTTGGTCTTTTGGGAAAAGATGTTGAGTTCATATGGACTGACAACTGCTAAGGGGCTCTGGATGCTTTAAAAGGTACGCTGATAACTACCCCAATCTTGAGAGGTCCAAACTGGGCTCTACCTTTCCACATTCACACAGATGCCTCGAACAAAGCCATAGGAGAAGCTTTAGGACAAGTTGAAGAGAAGCTACTGTATGCCATATATTTTGTCAGTAAAAACCTGTCCAAGGCAGAGTTAAACTATACTGTAACCGAGAAAGAGCTCCTGGTTGTAGTCCATTCCCTAAACAAGTTCAGACACTACATCACTGGCTATCAAACATTCGTGCATACCGATCATGCTACAATTAGGTATCTAATGAATAAAATTGATGCAAACGCTCATATCATTAGATGGTTACTTTTATTGCAGCAATTTGATTTGACCATTATTGATAAGCTAGGTAAGGAAAATGTTGTTGTTGATTTTCTGTCTAGACTAGATTTGCCTGCAGGTGAAGAAGGGATGGTGGATGATCAAATGCCAGATGAACACTTGTTTGTTATTTTAGTACTCTTTCCATGGTTTGCTGATATAGAAAATTATTTGGTTTAATCTCAGTTCCCACCATACCTGTCCTCAAAAGAGAAGAGCAAGGTCGTGAGGAAAAGTGCCTCATTCACTTGGATTGGGTACAATCTTTTTAAACTTGCCCCAGATCAGATTTTGAGGTAGTGTGTCAAGGAGGAGGAAATTTTTTATATCCTCCTAACCTGTCATGATGGGCCTTGTGGAGGCCACTTTGCAGCAAAAAGCGTGGCCTTCAAAATTCTACAGGCAGGGTACTATTGGCCCACTCTTCATCAAGATGTTAGAAGATACATCAGCCAATGTGTCAGATGTCAAAGGATGGGGAAACCTACTCCAAATAATCAGATCCCCTTGCAGCCTCAGGTGACTTTCGA
Source organism: Pinus taeda (assembly GCA_000404065.3). Taxonomy (NCBI): domain Eukaryota; kingdom Viridiplantae; phylum Streptophyta; class Pinopsida; order Pinales; family Pinaceae; genus Pinus; species Pinus taeda. The sequence continues at coordinate 51,559 of APFE031601977.1, read as the reverse complement.
GCCATTTGAGAAGTGGGGCACGGACTTTGTGAGTCCTATCAACTCTCCTTCAAAACAGAAGTCCTACATCATTGTGTGCACAGATTACCTAACAAAGTGGGTAGAAACAAAGGCAATAAAAGCAGCAACAGAAGAAAAAGTAGCTAAGTTTTTTAGGGAAAATATCTTCTACAAGTTTGGCTACCCAAGAAAATTAGTCACAGATCAAGGAAGTCAGTTTACCTCTAACCTGATTGAAGACCTGCTCACTCATCACAAGATTAAGCATAGAACTTCCACCCCTTATCATCCGAAAGCAAATGGATAGGTGGAAGTTACTAACAAGGATTTGGAAGGGATTTTTACTAAGGTAGTGAGTAGCAGTAGGAAATATTGGGTAAATTGCTTAGTTGAGGCCACCTAGGCCTATAACACTACTTGGAAAACTACAACAAGTTTCACATGAGCTGGTCTACAGGAAGAAGGCTTTCATGTCCATAGAATTTGAATTTAACACATTGAGGTTGGCAGCTCACCTAGACCTAGATCTTAGCTATGCACAACAAGAAATATTACCTCAACTGAATGGATTAGATGAACAGACAATGTAAGCCCTTCTCCACTCAGAAGTAGTCCAACTTCAAAGAAATATATGGCATGACCAACACCTCAAAGAAAAGAAATTTTAGCCAGGAGATTGGGCACTATTATATGATTCAAGATACAAGAATTTCAAGGAAAAGTGGAGGACAAGATGGCTGAGACCATATATAGTGGAGACATGCAATGAAAATGGTTCAGTCCTTATTCGGACCATTGATGAAGAAGCCATCTCTATGCTCGTCAATGGGCATAGATTGAAGATCTACAGGAAGCTCCTTTCCAAACAGGAGTTCATTGAGATTCTTGGTAAATCAGTATTGGTAGTGGAGTAGGTCCTTGTCTCCACTCCACTTACACTATAGAAAAAAAAGGGGAATAAAAGATCCTTGAGTGAATACCTCTTGGAGGCACCCAAGGCAGATAGTGAGGGTGAAAACCTCTTGGATGTGCCCCAGCTATCTTGAAAAAAAAGAAGAAGAAGAAGAAGAAGAAGAAGAAGAAGAAGAAGAAAGAAAGAAAGAAAGAAGGAAGGAAGAAGAAGAAGAAGAAGAAGAAAAAGAAAAGAAAAAAAGAAAAGAAAAGAAAAAAAAAAAGAAAAAAAAGAAGAAGAAGAAAAATAGAAGAAAAAAAAATGAAAAAAATGAACCTAATTTCTGTTGAATAAATTTTAGGTTGCAGGAAGGTCATTACAAGTTTTAGGAGAATCGTACAAAAGAAAGACAGAGTAACTAACCAGGCTACATGCATCCCTCACAATCCATTCCTCCATGACCATTACCCTTTCCTAAGATTTGGTCTCATTCGGTCTGAAATTTCACCTCCTACAAGAAACTTTGTATCTTCTATAGGAGGATCCTGTAGAAACTACAGAAAAGCCAAAATCAATCTCAAAAGAGGACCCAAGGGTTGAGAATCTATCTATGAGGCTTGTAAACCTCCCTGCTTCCATCCATCTCCATATGTTGCCATTTTTCCATCTATGTAAACCTCCATTGCACTCGTTTTTATGTCCCTACACAGTCACACACATAAATCTTGTTTCCTTCATGCTGCAAACAAAAAATTTAATGACAAATCAAAGTAGCAGTTTTTTCACTCACCATACCTGATACCTTCCATCTAGATTCCTTATCAGCTAAGACCCTCGTCAACTGTTGTAGCCCTACTCATTTTAGCTTGAATTTCAAAAGGGGAAGCAGCTACAGGGAATCCTATAGGATTCCTGTAGCAGCTAATCCCTCTGAAAGACATACTCCAGAAGACAGGGACAACAACATATGGCATATGAAACATGCATGGAGCTCTATTTGAATGTGTGAACATTATCAATAGCCCAAGGCTGAGCATGTAGAGCGCAAGTAGCAACAATAATGAAGAAATGGATTCCAAAATCTGAAATATGCATAACACAATTATGACCGCACAGGTAAGTGCCTAAACCTATTCCTCAATTACATGAATCATATTTCAAGGCTGCTTGATGATGGTAATGGCTTGGATTGAATAGAATCGGTGGCTAGCTAACTGTCCAACCTTGGTCGGTTACACATCCTCGTGGAATCGAAACGAGCCCCGTCAAATTCAAAACTGCCAATTAGATACATAGCCAGCACATGTGGAATGTCCATTCATGAAGAAATATTCGAGACTGGTAGTGGTGGCGGCGAATAATAGGAGTAAGGGAGGTGATGGCGGTCAGACAGCATGCAAAAACATTATGAACGTGACATAGGATCAACGATCAGGGTCGGCCACCTCATCTCCTCACCACGAATCACGCCTGTAGTTAAAAGACAACTCAGTTGAAACATTCACCACCTTTTGTTCATTCTCTACTCATGACATTCTCAACTCGAGTACGCATCTACCACTTCTATAGTAGCTAACCAGTCGTCCTCCACTAGTTTTCTGCCTGTTCTTTTTTAAAATCTCCCGCCTATCTAGCTCTACAGGAAGCATAGTGTCATTCTACAGGAGCTAGGAGATTTCTACAGGAAAGGCAAAGAACAACTATGCAAAAAGAAAACCTAGGATTTTCATTGAAATTCAAGCTCCAAATGATCTAGGCTCAGGAAAACTTCTCTGTGCATGATTTGTTTGAGTAAGGTGGTGAATTGAACACCGTAGTATATTGAAAAAGAGAGTTAAAGTCTGCCTGCATATTTCCCCGAGTCTACATAGTTTCTTTTTCTCTTTGCATCCAAAATCTCCTCATCCTTTTTCAAATTCTCCTGTAAGAAAGATACATCCAGCAGTAAAGGCCATTCTATGTGTGTGTGTGTGTGAAAAACAAATGTGCATATCTATCTATGTGCTGAGAAAAGAACCTATGTCCTTATCCTCTGTTCTGTAGAAAAAATTCTTTCTTTTCAAAAACAGAAAGTCAAATTGAAGGTGGCAGCTATTTAAAATAAGGGAATTATTGCCATTTGATGTTGTAAAGAAGCACATGGGAAATTCCTTCTTGGGTTCAGAAAAAACCGAATTCAGCTATCCTTTGTTTCAGTGATTGACAATTTTTTTTCACTTGAGCATTTTATTTTCTGGTTAAAACATAAAAAGAGCACTCAACACCATGCCAGGAGGATTCATAAGGAAAGAACCCTTGAACTCTAGCAAATTGCACGTGCACCATGAGGTGGTGGACCTTTTCACCGGGGGAAACTGGATATCCTTCTTCGATAGAATTCAGGGTTATGATGAGGAGGTGACTGAAGATTTTTTGATGTCCCTAAGACCACATTCAAAGACACATGCCACAGTTAGTTTTAGGTGCTTGACCCTAGAACTTACACCTGATTTCATCAGTAGAATTATCGGTCTACCATTGGGGATCCATTGGAGCAAAGAGGAGAAATCATTGGGACGAGTTGCTAAGAAAACATTTTTTCTGCCTGAGGAGAATCCTATAGAAGATAAAAACGGGGTCAGATGGAAAAACTTGCCTCCTGTCTAGAGTGAAGTTAGTTATCAAATAATGAAGTATATCACATGTGAAGGGAGGTTCAACATCATTTATGGATATCATTTCAGGTTGTTACATGAATTGAGGTATGGGATGGACTTGCCTCCAGCTAGAAAACTAAGCATCCCATGTTTCCTCCTTCAGTCTTTAATTGAATGTGGTACGAAGCTAAATATAGGGGTCCCAGATCAGTTGGCCCACCATGGGCTCATCAAACTGTTGATGGAAGATTCTTTACACACCTATACTATCCCCATAGCTTGGGAAATCTTCAGAAATATGTCCAGGGATGATGACATCAGAACTTTGGCTGAGAACATCAGCCCATCCAACAGTGATGAAGGGGAGCAAATTGAATAAATTGAGAACAACAATGAAGAGGGAGAACAAGACATTCAAGAAGAGGGAAAAATAAAGGAAGAACATAAGGAAAAACAGGAATTTGACAAGACTTCTGAGCCTAAGACAGAAAAGGAGAAAACAACAAAAATAGAGAAGGGAAAAAGGACACAGATTGGAAAGAAAAAGACCAAGAAAGCCCAAAAAAAAACTGCCACAGCCAAAGCAGGCACCCAGCAAGAGAAAGAAAAAACATACCCTGAGATATCAGTGACACAAGAAAAAATAATGGGCATAGAGGTTTCTACAGGAAGTGCAGGAAAAGAATAGCAGAAAGAAACATCCCCTAAAATGTTGGTAAGGGATGCAACAGTTGTGCTTGATGCATTAAGCACACCTACAAAACAAAAAGGAGAAAGAAAAAGGAAAACCTTCATGTACTTTAAAGCCAGAAAAAGCACAAGGATCTAAGTGGGCAAACCCTAGCCACCATCAAAGGAACCAATTGTCCTTGAGGACACAACCACTAAAAATAAGGAAGAGTCTCCTTCCAAGATATCTATTACCTATGAAAGAGGAAGCCCAAAAAACTCCACATGGAAAGAGAGATTTAGGTTGATGGACTCAAAGGTAGTTCTATAGGAAGCTAAAACATCCCTATAGAGAACTCTAGCCAAGTTAAAAGAGACTGATAAATTGGAGGAGAAGGCAGCGAAATAGTCACAGGTGGAGAGCAAGGCCAAAGAAATACCTGAACCAACCCCTCAACCTATTTTGGTCTCATATTACAATCTATTAGAGGGTGGGAAAATCATCCCATAGAATTTTGTTGTACCTTTGTTCTTCGAATTAGAAAAAGAGAGGATGAGCACCCACAGATGGATACAAATCACCAAATCTAGAGGAGTTGAGGACATAGGCCACATGGAGGATAAGGTAAAGGAATTAAGAGGGAGTTGGCCATGGTGAGGCACAAAGCGGCAAAATAGCCCAGCTATAGAAAGAGAATGAGCTGCTGAAAAAGTAGTTGCAGCTACAGGAAGTTCATAAAGAAGATAGGTTGTCAATTTTAGGAGGGCAGTAGTAGCAAGAAGGACCTCCAATAGACAAGGAAAAAACCAAGAAACAACAAAAAGAGGGAGAGCTACAAGCTGATGTTGAGATGCTAAAAAAACTACTTCAAGAAAATGAGTCTCAAACAGGAGAAGAAATATAGGTTTTAAAACAACAGTTGCAAGAAAAAGAAGCCCAAATGCCCTGCATGGCCAGCTGGGAAGTAGGAGCCTTATAATGTAGGCAACCTACTAAATCCTATGCATTATATCTTAAAGACCAATGGTTGCAATTTAAAATTAACACATTCACCCAAAGGGGGCACCATTCCATTCTAGAATTACAGTTATTTTATGCATTTGTGTGACAGTAGCACAGCTAAAGATAAGGCCAAGTTAGTAGACTTCTATTTACAGAACTTGGCACTTCCAAACATGAATCTATTGGACTCTAACACTGCATTATGAGATCTGCAACTCATGGCCATGGCTTCTTGGTTAAGCCATGAGGAAAAGAGGGCATTAGAAATTCAGAAGATTATGGCCAGGGAGCTAAGTGGGCCACTCATGATCAGGGCAGAACCAGAAGATCCCTCAACTCTTATATATTCCCATCGGCACCTTGCAGACAACCCTCACATTTCACCTGACTATGTTGAAAGGCAAGCTCAGGCCATTTCTCACTTTGAAGACATGGAAAAATTGTTTGGTGATAATTGCATTCATGCTTTGACAAGGATATGGAACACACAGTCCCATAGTCTGAAAATAAGAGAGTACCACTCCCCAACCAGAATGAGGGAGGCTATGAGAAGAGTACCCCTATACAAACAATCAATGTAGAACTTGAAATCGAATTGGATTGGCCTTAAGTTCAGCCCTCCACTACTACTAGGGCTATTAGAAGGGGTCAAGGAAGAAGAGGAAAAAAGACAATGGGAGGAAGTACACAGAAAGGCAGGTTTTCATGATAGAGAAGAGGACATCACCTTAGAGGCCTAGGATGTTAGAGAGGTAGTCAAAGCAATCAAATATGATGAGTTGGATTAGTTGCTCAGAGGATGAGCAACACATTTAGCAGGGGGTGATGTTGAGCCCTGGAAACGGGTAACTATATGGGCTCATTTTTCCTATTATTCTCATTTAATCCACCATTCTCCATAGTTTTATGCATGCTTTTGAATAAATTTATGTTAATTGAGTGAAGGGGAATAGTCACTTGACCACAAAGTCTAATATGTGCTTATTGCATATTTTTGGACGTTTTTGGACCAAGATCAGACATTTATGAGCAGATTGGTAGCCAAATACGAAGAAACAAGGCTGAGGATTTATAGGAGGGGTGTCTCTTGCTCTAAATGGCTGCTTCCTTGAATTCTCTACCATCAGATCGGAGTTCAACAACCCACCAAAGATGATTTCAAGGGGAAACTGAGTAGGTCTAGTGAAGTGGTTGATTAATTGCAGTTTTGGGCAGCCAAGCTCCTAAAGTTAAGGAGGACTGTTGGGAGTCCTAATTTGCATAAGCAGGAAGGCTTCAAGCCTTAGTAGTTTAGCCAATTGATAGTCTATTTTCACACTTTAGTGCAGCCCTGTATTAGCACATTTTCGAGTTCTTCTTGTAGACAATTTTTGTGGTGTAACTATTATTTTTTGATCAATGAACATGAATCCGACTTTGCACCAGCTCTGAGCTTTCTTATGAGGCTGTAGCTCTTGGGGTTGGACCCAAACCAGGTGCCCAGTACCTCCTTTGTGTACCTTTATGTGTTTTTCTTGCATCCATAGAATAATTTTTGTAATATAGGTTAACTCTTGCTTTGCTACTTAGGTCGTTTTTGATGATTAAGATTGTTGTTCTTGCTTCAGGTTGATTTGATAGTTTGGTAATAGAAAATATTCACAAAAAGGCTACTGATCAGTCTTTGATCTCATTTATCCCTCCTTGGGACCATGAACTGGGACCAAGGCACATTTGCTGCCACAAAAGCACTGTTTTTGCCTTCCAATGCAATTGCTAGTGTTAGATTTGAAGTTGGAAAAGTTGATATCAGTTGTGTGTTCATGTTTAGATTTGTTTTTGCTTAGTTTCCTTAACTTTGTTGCGTCATTTCCTATCTATAAACTTTTATTCATCATGTTTCTAGTTTCTAGGTCAGAATTAGGTCAAAATAGATAAATCCCTATTTTTTAGTCTTTGATTGAATTAGTTTCAGAAAGAAGTGTGAAAAACACCTATAAGACACTCCAATCTACCCTTCCTTCATCATCCAACTTGCTCCAATCTCTCTCTCAAGATTTTCTTCACCCATTTGCCATACTTTCCCAACTTGCCCTAATTTCTACATTTCTGTGCAACATTACTTTCTTCATCTTTGAACAAATCCAACCATCTTCGTCACTCTTGAGCTTCATTTACCAGATCTTATACCCCTTAAAATCCTTATCCATCCTTCATTCCCACTTTCCCATTGTTTTTCCACCATCAACCCTCTAAAAACACTTTTGGCCTATTCCTGTAGAACTTCTTGTAGAATTTCCTGTAGATTCCCTGTAGCCTCTTGTAGAAGTTCACGCGAGCAATTTTTCGAGATCTAAGTGCAGTGGAAATCTCCAAAAGGATGATAGGGACCACTTAG
>APFE031601977.1:6527-41381 GCA_000404065.3 Pinus taeda | reverse complement strand
ACAGACGCGATGATCGATTTAACTTAGGCAAAGAGGGTTTTTTAGCCATTTTTGAGGAGCATGAGTATGGGTGAATGTAGTTTATAGCACAGTGGGGAGACTGACATGATGGCAGTGACATTTTACTGTGTAACATTCATTAAAGATTTCAGTAAGCTAGCCTCTCCATTATTTGGTCTTTTGGGAAAAGATGTTGAGTTCATATGGACTGACAACTGCTAAGGGGCTCTGGATGCTTTAAAAGGTACGCTGATAACTACCCCAATCTTGAGAGGTCCAAACTGGGCTCTACCTTTCCACATTCACACAGATGCCTCGAACAAAGCCATAGGAGAAGCTTTAGGACAAGTTGAAGAGAAGCTACTGTATGCCATATATTTTGTCAGTAAAAACCTGTCCAAGGCAGAGTTAAACTATACTGTAACCGAGAAAGAGCTCCTGGTTGTAGTCCATTCCCTAAACAAGTTCAGACACTACATCACTGGCTATCAAACATTCGTGCATACCGATCATGCTACAATTAGGTATCTAATGAATAAAATTGATGCAAACGCTCATATCATTAGATGGTTACTTTTATTGCAGCAATTTGATTTGACCATTATTGATAAGCTAGGTAAGGAAAATGTTGTTGTTGATTTTCTGTCTAGACTAGATTTGCCTGCAGGTGAAGAAGGGATGGTGGATGATCAAATGCCAGATGAACACTTGTTTGTTATTTTAGTACTCTTTCCATGGTTTGCTGATATAGAAAATTATTTGGTTTAATCTCAGTTCCCACCATACCTGTCCTCAAAAGAGAAGAGCAAGGTCGTGAGGAAAAGTGCCTCATTCACTTGGATTGGGTACAATCTTTTTAAACTTGCCCCAGATCAGATTTTGAGGTAGTGTGTCAAGGAGGAGGAAATTTTTTATATCCTCCTAACCTGTCATGATGGGCCTTGTGGAGGCCACTTTGCAGCAAAAAGCGTGGCCTTCAAAATTCTACAGGCAGGGTACTATTGGCCCACTCTTCATCAAGATGTTAGAAGATACATCAGCCAATGTGTCAGATGTCAAAGGATGGGGAAACCTACTCCAAATAATCAGATCCCCTTGCAGCCTCAGGTGACTTTCGAGCCATTTGAGAAGTGGGGCACGGACTTTGTGAGTCCTATCAACTCTCCTTCAAAACAGAAGTCCTACATCATTGTGTGCACAGATTACCTAACAAAGTGGGTAGAAACAAAGGCAATAAAAGCAGCAACAGAAGAAAAAGTAGCTAAGTTTTTTAGGGAAAATATCTTCTACAAGTTTGGCTACCCAAGAAAATTAGTCACAGATCAAGGAAGTCAGTTTACCTCTAACCTGATTGAAGACCTGCTCACTCATCACAAGATTAAGCATAGAACTTCCACCCCTTATCATCCGAAAGCAAATGGATAGGTGGAAGTTACTAACAAGGATTTGGAAGGGATTTTTACTAAGGTAGTGAGTAGCAGTAGGAAATATTGGGTAAATTGCTTAGTTGAGGCCACCTAGGCCTATAACACTACTTGGAAAACTACAACAAGTTTCACATGAGCTGGTCTACAGGAAGAAGGCTTTCATGTCCATAGAATTTGAATTTAACACATTGAGGTTGGCAGCTCACCTAGACCTAGATCTTAGCTATGCACAACAAGAAATATTACCTCAACTGAATGGATTAGATGAACAGACAATGTAAGCCCTTCTCCACTCAGAAGTAGTCCAACTTCAAAGAAATATATGGCATGACCAACACCTCAAAGAAAAGAAATTTTAGCCAGGAGATTGGGCACTATTATATGATTCAAGATACAAGAATTTCAAGGAAAAGTGGAGGACAAGATGGCTGAGACCATATATAGTGGAGACATGCAATGAAAATGGTTCAGTCCTTATTCGGACCATTGATGAAGAAGCCATCTCTATGCTCGTCAATGGGCATAGATTGAAGATCTACAGGAAGCTCCTTTCCAAACAGGAGTTCATTGAGATTCTTGGTAAATCAGTATTGGTAGTGGAGTAGGTCCTTGTCTCCACTCCACTTACACTATAGAAAAAAAAGGGGAATAAAAGATCCTTGAGTGAATACCTCTTGGAGGCACCCAAGGCAGATAGTGAGGGTGAAAACCTCTTGGATGTGCCCCAGCTATCTTGAAAAAAAAGAAGAAGAAGAAGAAGAAGAAGAAGAAGAAGAAGAAGAAAGAAAGAAAGAAAGAAGGAAGGAAGAAGAAGAAGAAGAAGAAGAAAAAGAAAAGAAAAAAAGAAAAGAAAAGAAAAAAAAAAAGAAAAAAAAGAAGAAGAAGAAAAATAGAAGAAAAAAAAATGAAAAAAATGAACCTAATTTCTGTTGAATAAATTTTAGGTTGCAGGAAGGTCATTACAAGTTTTAGGAGAATCGTACAAAAGAAAGACAGAGTAACTAACCAGGCTACATGCATCCCTCACAATCCATTCCTCCATGACCATTACCCTTTCCTAAGATTTGGTCTCATTCGGTCTGAAATTTCACCTCCTACAAGAAACTTTGTATCTTCTATAGGAGGATCCTGTAGAAACTACAGAAAAGCCAAAATCAATCTCAAAAGAGGACCCAAGGGTTGAGAATCTATCTATGAGGCTTGTAAACCTCCCTGCTTCCATCCATCTCCATATGTTGCCATTTTTCCATCTATGTAAACCTCCATTGCACTCGTTTTTATGTCCCTACACAGTCACACACATAAATCTTGTTTCCTTCATGCTGCAAACAAAAAATTTAATGACAAATCAAAGTAGCAGTTTTTTCACTCACCATACCTGATACCTTCCATCTAGATTCCTTATCAGCTAAGACCCTCGTCAACTGTTGTAGCCCTACTCATTTTAGCTTGAATTTCAAAAGGGGAAGCAGCTACAGGGAATCCTATAGGATTCCTGTAGCAGCTAATCCCTCTGAAAGACATACTCCAGAAGACAGGGACAACAACATATGGCATATGAAACATGCATGGAGCTCTATTTGAATGTGTGAACATTATCAATAGCCCAAGGCTGAGCATGTAGAGCGCAAGTAGCAACAATAATGAAGAAATGGATTCCAAAATCTGAAATATGCATAACACAATTATGACCGCACAGGTAAGTGCCTAAACCTATTCCTCAATTACATGAATCATATTTCAAGGCTGCTTGATGATGGTAATGGCTTGGATTGAATAGAATCGGTGGCTAGCTAACTGTCCAACCTTGGTCGGTTACACATCCTCGTGGAATCGAAACGAGCCCCGTCAAATTCAAAACTGCCAATTAGATACATAGCCAGCACATGTGGAATGTCCATTCATGAAGAAATATTCGAGACTGGTAGTGGTGGCGGCGAATAATAGGAGTAAGGGAGGTGATGGCGGTCAGACAGCATGCAAAAACATTATGAACGTGACATAGGATCAACGATCAGGGTCGGCCACCTCATCTCCTCACCACGAATCACGCCTGTAGTTAAAAGACAACTCAGTTGAAACATTCACCACCTTTTGTTCATTCTCTACTCATGACATTCTCAACTCGAGTACGCATCTACCACTTCTATAGTAGCTAACCAGTCGTCCTCCACTAGTTTTCTGCCTGTTCTTTTTTAAAATCTCCCGCCTATCTAGCTCTACAGGAAGCATAGTGTCATTCTACAGGAGCTAGGAGATTTCTACAGGAAAGGCAAAGAACAACTATGCAAAAAGAAAACCTAGGATTTTCATTGAAATTCAAGCTCCAAATGATCTAGGCTCAGGAAAACTTCTCTGTGCATGATTTGTTTGAGTAAGGTGGTGAATTGAACACCGTAGTATATTGAAAAAGAGAGTTAAAGTCTGCCTGCATATTTCCCCGAGTCTACATAGTTTCTTTTTCTCTTTGCATCCAAAATCTCCTCATCCTTTTTCAAATTCTCCTGTAAGAAAGATACATCCAGCAGTAAAGGCCATTCTATGTGTGTGTGTGTGTGAAAAACAAATGTGCATATCTATCTATGTGCTGAGAAAAGAACCTATGTCCTTATCCTCTGTTCTGTAGAAAAAATTCTTTCTTTTCAAAAACAGAAAGTCAAATTGAAGGTGGCAGCTATTTAAAATAAGGGAATTATTGCCATTTGATGTTGTAAAGAAGCACATGGGAAATTCCTTCTTGGGTTCAGAAAAAACCGAATTCAGCTATCCTTTGTTTCAGTGATTGACAATTTTTTTTCACTTGAGCATTTTATTTTCTGGTTAAAACATAAAAAGAGCACTCAACACCATGCCAGGAGGATTCATAAGGAAAGAACCCTTGAACTCTAGCAAATTGCACGTGCACCATGAGGTGGTGGACCTTTTCACCGGGGGAAACTGGATATCCTTCTTCGATAGAATTCAGGGTTATGATGAGGAGGTGACTGAAGATTTTTTGATGTCCCTAAGACCACATTCAAAGACACATGCCACAGTTAGTTTTAGGTGCTTGACCCTAGAACTTACACCTGATTTCATCAGTAGAATTATCGGTCTACCATTGGGGATCCATTGGAGCAAAGAGGAGAAATCATTGGGACGAGTTGCTAAGAAAACATTTTTTCTGCCTGAGGAGAATCCTATAGAAGATAAAAACGGGGTCAGATGGAAAAACTTGCCTCCTGTCTAGAGTGAAGTTAGTTATCAAATAATGAAGTATATCACATGTGAAGGGAGGTTCAACATCATTTATGGATATCATTTCAGGTTGTTACATGAATTGAGGTATGGGATGGACTTGCCTCCAGCTAGAAAACTAAGCATCCCATGTTTCCTCCTTCAGTCTTTAATTGAATGTGGTACGAAGCTAAATATAGGGGTCCCAGATCAGTTGGCCCACCATGGGCTCATCAAACTGTTGATGGAAGATTCTTTACACACCTATACTATCCCCATAGCTTGGGAAATCTTCAGAAATATGTCCAGGGATGATGACATCAGAACTTTGGCTGAGAACATCAGCCCATCCAACAGTGATGAAGGGGAGCAAATTGAATAAATTGAGAACAACAATGAAGAGGGAGAACAAGACATTCAAGAAGAGGGAAAAATAAAGGAAGAACATAAGGAAAAACAGGAATTTGACAAGACTTCTGAGCCTAAGACAGAAAAGGAGAAAACAACAAAAATAGAGAAGGGAAAAAGGACACAGATTGGAAAGAAAAAGACCAAGAAAGCCCAAAAAAAAACTGCCACAGCCAAAGCAGGCACCCAGCAAGAGAAAGAAAAAACATACCCTGAGATATCAGTGACACAAGAAAAAATAATGGGCATAGAGGTTTCTACAGGAAGTGCAGGAAAAGAATAGCAGAAAGAAACATCCCCTAAAATGTTGGTAAGGGATGCAACAGTTGTGCTTGATGCATTAAGCACACCTACAAAACAAAAAGGAGAAAGAAAAAGGAAAACCTTCATGTACTTTAAAGCCAGAAAAAGCACAAGGATCTAAGTGGGCAAACCCTAGCCACCATCAAAGGAACCAATTGTCCTTGAGGACACAACCACTAAAAATAAGGAAGAGTCTCCTTCCAAGATATCTATTACCTATGAAAGAGGAAGCCCAAAAAACTCCACATGGAAAGAGAGATTTAGGTTGATGGACTCAAAGGTAGTTCTATAGGAAGCTAAAACATCCCTATAGAGAACTCTAGCCAAGTTAAAAGAGACTGATAAATTGGAGGAGAAGGCAGCGAAATAGTCACAGGTGGAGAGCAAGGCCAAAGAAATACCTGAACCAACCCCTCAACCTATTTTGGTCTCATATTACAATCTATTAGAGGGTGGGAAAATCATCCCATAGAATTTTGTTGTACCTTTGTTCTTCGAATTAGAAAAAGAGAGGATGAGCACCCACAGATGGATACAAATCACCAAATCTAGAGGAGTTGAGGACATAGGCCACATGGAGGATAAGGTAAAGGAATTAAGAGGGAGTTGGCCATGGTGAGGCACAAAGCGGCAAAATAGCCCAGCTATAGAAAGAGAATGAGCTGCTGAAAAAGTAGTTGCAGCTACAGGAAGTTCATAAAGAAGATAGGTTGTCAATTTTAGGAGGGCAGTAGTAGCAAGAAGGACCTCCAATAGACAAGGAAAAAACCAAGAAACAACAAAAAGAGGGAGAGCTACAAGCTGATGTTGAGATGCTAAAAAAACTACTTCAAGAAAATGAGTCTCAAACAGGAGAAGAAATATAGGTTTTAAAACAACAGTTGCAAGAAAAAGAAGCCCAAATGCCCTGCATGGCCAGCTGGGAAGTAGGAGCCTTATAATGTAGGCAACCTACTAAATCCTATGCATTATATCTTAAAGACCAATGGTTGCAATTTAAAATTAACACATTCACCCAAAGGGGGCACCATTCCATTCTAGAATTACAGTTATTTTATGCATTTGTGTGACAGTAGCACAGCTAAAGATAAGGCCAAGTTAGTAGACTTCTATTTACAGAACTTGGCACTTCCAAACATGAATCTATTGGACTCTAACACTGCATTATGAGATCTGCAACTCATGGCCATGGCTTCTTGGTTAAGCCATGAGGAAAAGAGGGCATTAGAAATTCAGAAGATTATGGCCAGGGAGCTAAGTGGGCCACTCATGATCAGGGCAGAACCAGAAGATCCCTCAACTCTTATATATTCCCATCGGCACCTTGCAGACAACCCTCACATTTCACCTGACTATGTTGAAAGGCAAGCTCAGGCCATTTCTCACTTTGAAGACATGGAAAAATTGTTTGGTGATAATTGCATTCATGCTTTGACAAGGATATGGAACACACAGTCCCATAGTCTGAAAATAAGAGAGTACCACTCCCCAACCAGAATGAGGGAGGCTATGAGAAGAGTACCCCTATACAAACAATCAATGTAGAACTTGAAATCGAATTGGATTGGCCTTAAGTTCAGCCCTCCACTACTACTAGGGCTATTAGAAGGGGTCAAGGAAGAAGAGGAAAAAAGACAATGGGAGGAAGTACACAGAAAGGCAGGTTTTCATGATAGAGAAGAGGACATCACCTTAGAGGCCTAGGATGTTAGAGAGGTAGTCAAAGCAATCAAATATGATGAGTTGGATTAGTTGCTCAGAGGATGAGCAACACATTTAGCAGGGGGTGATGTTGAGCCCTGGAAACGGGTAACTATATGGGCTCATTTTTCCTATTATTCTCATTTAATCCACCATTCTCCATAGTTTTATGCATGCTTTTGAATAAATTTATGTTAATTGAGTGAAGGGGAATAGTCACTTGACCACAAAGTCTAATATGTGCTTATTGCATATTTTTGGACGTTTTTGGACCAAGATCAGACATTTATGAGCAGATTGGTAGCCAAATACGAAGAAACAAGGCTGAGGATTTATAGGAGGGGTGTCTCTTGCTCTAAATGGCTGCTTCCTTGAATTCTCTACCATCAGATCGGAGTTCAACAACCCACCAAAGATGATTTCAAGGGGAAACTGAGTAGGTCTAGTGAAGTGGTTGATTAATTGCAGTTTTGGGCAGCCAAGCTCCTAAAGTTAAGGAGGACTGTTGGGAGTCCTAATTTGCATAAGCAGGAAGGCTTCAAGCCTTAGTAGTTTAGCCAATTGATAGTCTATTTTCACACTTTAGTGCAGCCCTGTATTAGCACATTTTCGAGTTCTTCTTGTAGACAATTTTTGTGGTGTAACTATTATTTTTTGATCAATGAACATGAATCCGACTTTGCACCAGCTCTGAGCTTTCTTATGAGGCTGTAGCTCTTGGGGTTGGACCCAAACCAGGTGCCCAGTACCTCCTTTGTGTACCTTTATGTGTTTTTCTTGCATCCATAGAATAATTTTTGTAATATAGGTTAACTCTTGCTTTGCTACTTAGGTCGTTTTTGATGATTAAGATTGTTGTTCTTGCTTCAGGTTGATTTGATAGTTTGGTAATAGAAAATATTCACAAAAAGGCTACTGATCAGTCTTTGATCTCATTTATCCCTCCTTGGGACCATGAACTGGGACCAAGGCACATTTGCTGCCACAAAAGCACTGTTTTTGCCTTCCAATGCAATTGCTAGTGTTAGATTTGAAGTTGGAAAAGTTGATATCAGTTGTGTGTTCATGTTTAGATTTGTTTTTGCTTAGTTTCCTTAACTTTGTTGCGTCATTTCCTATCTATAAACTTTTATTCATCATGTTTCTAGTTTCTAGGTCAGAATTAGGTCAAAATAGATAAATCCCTATTTTTTAGTCTTTGATTGAATTAGTTTCAGAAAGAAGTGTGAAAAACACCTATAAGACACTCCAATCTACCCTTCCTTCATCATCCAACTTGCTCCAATCTCTCTCTCAAGATTTTCTTCACCCATTTGCCATACTTTCCCAACTTGCCCTAATTTCTACATTTCTGTGCAACATTACTTTCTTCATCTTTGAACAAATCCAACCATCTTCGTCACTCTTGAGCTTCATTTACCAGATCTTATACCCCTTAAAATCCTTATCCATCCTTCATTCCCACTTTCCCATTGTTTTTCCACCATCAACCCTCTAAAAACACTTTTGGCCTATTCCTGTAGAACTTCTTGTAGAATTTCCTGTAGATTCCCTGTAGCCTCTTGTAGAAGTTCACGCGAGCAATTTTTCGAGATCTAAGTGCAGTGGAAATCTCCAAAAGGATGATAGGGACCACTTAGGTCCTCTTATAACCTTCCTAACCTGTTGAAAATGCCAACTCCATTTCCTTTCACCAATAAACCTCTGCACAGTAGAAAATAGTTAAAACACATGCATAATAATTCTGCATAAAATTACTCAAAAATACAAAAAGATGATTTTTCGATATTTTCCTTTAGAAGTAGCTTAAACACATTCATTTTACCTTTTCAAGAGTCAGTGGCATCCATTTCAACAACTTTCATCTCTTTTCTTGCACAAGTAGGGTTATTCAGTAAAACTAGGGGTTTGCTAGGGTTTGCATTTCATTTCACCTTTCATCTCCTTTCTACAAGTAGACTAGCCTCTTTTAAGTGAGCTTTCATCCATCACAGTTAAAAGCTTCTTCTAAGAACTTATAGAAGTTGGCTTAAGCTCCTAGTGAACTTGTGCCAGTTGATCAAGTGATAGTGTGCATTAAGAGCTAGTTCTTCTGCATATAGCACTGTCGCTTCCAAGTTTGTTACGAACTACCGGGTTGATAAAAGTAAAGAAGGGAGTCCTAGGAGTTGTAGCATGATTTTTGCAATACTGGAGCCCACCACAAGGTGTTGAAAAATATTAGTACTATGGAATAAAAATTGGAGTTTCTTGCATCTTCTCGAGTACACCAAGTTTACCATGTTTCATGCTTAAAGAAGGTTATTGGTGAAAAGCTATTAGTTCAAACAATGTTTCTAGAACTTGGCGAAGAAGGAAAATTCATATTTGAGCCTAAATCGTCACAGAAACAAGAACCCAACAACTACAAAATTGATTAATTTTGAGAAAGTAGAAGAAATTACTTGTTAAATACTCCACATTAGAGGATGATAATTTTATACAGAAGCATCCATAACTACTCAAGCATTGAGGACAACACTATTTTGAAGGTGAGGGGAATGTTATGTCCCTAAAATACTAGTGTATTCCCCTTATTTTTATTATTATTTTAACCCCCTGTTGTTATTGTTGTGCCCCCATAGAAGCCCACTATTCTTATTTTTATACCCTTAAATTATTATTGTTATGTAGGCATTGTTTATATTATGACCATTTAGACTCCTATATATACCAAAGAGGTATTATTATTTGTATCATCCAAGAATTATTCATTTATTTAATGTAAAGGAGGTTATCCCTTGAAGATGATAATTTTTAAGTCATTGATCCATCCATTTGTGAGTTCATTGCATAACAAACACAAATACACGTATTTTCATCTTGGGGTGAAAAATTTTGGACTGCGACCTATAGTTAGACCTTTATTAAATATACATTTCTTTCTTTCATAATCGATACAAGACATAATCATTTTGCAGATGCATTGATTGAAATATTTTCTTCTCATTGCATGAAGGACCAACATTCTATATTTTTTACCCAAGGTATGCAATTGGTATTGATGGACAATATATCTGTAATATGCTCAAATCCTACATTACTCCTAAAGGATTCAATATGTTTGTTTCATACCTCATTTTCAAAATAAAATGTATGGTGATAGTTAGATTCTCTAATGACACTCTTCCATCTCTAAGGTCCTCTATAGAGAGAAATTACCACCTACATAGTATATTAGAAATAGATCATTCTTCCAATACTAAACCTATCACATTTGACTATACAAGCATGCTTTATCCAACCTCTTGGGAAAATAAATACCACACTTATAAACAAGCTCTATTGGAAACTAAAAGAATAAATTCTTTAAGAAATCCATTACCTCTCTAAATCACCAAGGAACAAATTTATTTTGGTCATCTTCCTTCTACCCCAAGCCTCTCTTCCTTACAAACTACAAAGCCTCTACATAATTGCAAATCCATTAGAAATAACTAGGTTTTCCATTTTGGAAAATATAAATATTTCAAAATGTGCATTGATAAAATAAAAGTTGTATATGGAGCCCCTAAGTTTGCATATTTGTGTTTGTTTTATGGTACACTACGAAGAGAAAATACAAAGAGTGACAATCAAAATACCGATAGGAGAACTTTAATTTGTTCTTGGAAGAAACCTTCCAGCCACTCTATTTCATTAGTACCAGTCTGATGGAAAAATTGAACAAGAATATATGCAAGTGAAAGCATCCTTAGCTGACACAGTGTTTCTGATGAGTGCAATTTGTTGAACTATTCAAATATTCAAACGAGTTTAACAACCAAGAATTTAGACGATGTTCATAAGGATAGTTTAAGAATAATTTCTTCTAATAAGTCTGAAGAGAAGAGCTACAAAATTTTTTAGAAAAATTAGACTTAGTATCATATATCCTCAGTGATACTGAAGAAATACAAAAGGCCATAGAAAATCTTAATATTAGACTTTTGGTTCTTGAAAATATCTATTTCGGAGTTATAGAACTCTTTAAGTCATTTTAGAAGCTAGTTAGAAATATTGCTTCCAATTTTGATCCATTCTGAAAAGATATCCCTAAAGATGATATGAAGCCTGGTCACAGAAGGAAAAATTCACTTGATCCTTTTGCTTGTAAAGTTGAACCAGAACTACAACCTGAATGGGATTTTAGGATATCATAATATTTATTTATATTTTTTTGAAAGACATGAATACAGTTAGTCATTGGGATCCTTTCTTTCCAAATAAACAAAAATATATATATAATTTTCTTAGGGTTTGAAGGCCCTGGAGGATTTGATGAAACTATGGGGGAAGACTCTACAAAGACATCAAGGCTAACTAATATATGGAACCTTGGCATTGGAGAAATGAATAAAACCATAGCCACAATGTAGAACATCCTATACTTAATATAGGTGTCAAAGAAGAGAAGAAATCAAAGAGGCATTAGAACATGTAGGAAATTGGAGCATTGCTAAGAAAATTGAAGTGAATACAATCACTCCAAGGAATATGGATAATCTGCTTATTGTAGGATTTACTGGTCTTTCATGGGAATGGTGGCATTGGTTTCCTCATACAACCAAAGGTGAAATATTAGACTCCCCCAATGGTGACAATGATTTACTTAAAGCCTTAGGACTAAAATTCTATGGTGCTAAGAAATTTGGATGAAATGCAGAGCATCTTCAATCTCTCTTAATGTCTTAGAGATTAGGATATTTGTCTCTTAAGCATAAATATTTTTGTTACATGCAAGGATTACTTATAGGAGTAGGAAAATCCACTGAACCTACTTATATCAAATATTATATTCACAGTTTCCTAGGTCCCCTTCCAAATGCAGTAGAATAATTATTTAAGGATAAAGATTTATGGTTGTAAGGCATCACCCTTTCCATGGCATATTATCATATATATTTAGTGATTCAAGAAAACTTCCTTGAGAAAAAAGTATAAAAATATTTTAAAAGGTTTCATAATATGTTTACTCATTTGTTGTTCAAAAATGTGGGGAAGATGTCAAAATGGGGATATGGTGCTTTCAATAGAGGTCATTGGTGCATAATTTTTTTATCCTACTACTACAAATGATGCAAACATAAGAAGAAAAAATATAAGAAGCACTCCTTTAAGTCACATTTGGATCTTGATCTTTCTGCTAAATACTATAAGTTCTCTAAAGCCCATCACCATAAATGCTCTTTTCCAAAGAAACTTTATCTTAAAATACAATCTACCCCAATGAATATCCTCTTTGCTATAATTTCTATAAATTGGGACACTCGGAAAATAAGTGTTCCAAGAAAACCAAAAACCCGCACCTTTCTTATCTTTTCATTAAACAACTCAATCCAGAATGGTGAGATGTTTTTCTTGTGGATTCTACTATTTCTCCTCCATAACCTAATGATATCATCCTTCTTCCCACTGATTAAGGTAGTTATTCCTCTTCCACTACTTATGATGATTTAGATATTGAAAACCTTGCCGATCAATTTTGCCTTCTAGATCCCCAAAATTTGGAGGGAGATAAGACCCCAACAATTCCTTCTGAAAATCCCCAATATCAGAGCTTTGAAGGATACTACCAAAATCTGCAAACTCCAAGTCCACAATATGATATGTTCATGTTCCCTATTACCAAATAGAAAATTCCTGAATAAACAATAGAAGAAATCCATCAAAATCTAGGCAATATTCCTCTTTGGAAAGTACAAGAAAGGATTGCATTAAGAGATGAAAGAGATATTCTCTTACAGAAGGTGGCTAGGCAAAGAAATCATCTTCTCAGACGAGTAAATGTCTAGGGCCTCTCATTAAATTGAGATAGAACCAACCTATAAAGCATGATACAAAAGAAAGAACAATGGAATTGAACATAAAGAAGAGAGGCCTACAATTGATCAAGATAACATAATGGGGTTAGAACAAGCATATCCTGCATTATTTTTTGTAGGAGGTAAGTTCTTCATAAAAGTTTGGATTCATCCAGATAATATAAAGCTATGTGTGATAGATTTTCTGGTAGATATAGGGGCACAACTAAACAGAATGAGGAAGTAGGTCATGCAGGCATATATGTGGAAAGAAACGTGATTGAGAGGAATTGTTGTAAATAAGACTAAAGTAATTATTTTTGGTGAAATTGATCCATTGACAATAGAAATTGAAGGGAAAAATTTAGAAGTTGTATTTTATGGTGTACACAAAACTGTAAATGATTGTATCTTAGGATCTGATTTTATTAATATGGTTAGCCAAACTACTTTTGATGTAAAAATGCATGAATTGATATTAGATATAGATAATCAACAAGACCATACACCAATGTATAGAGATGGTGTTTGTAAGATAAAATTTGTTGAAGAAAAGGAAAAACAAAACAATTATTTGTACTCTCTAACACCTCTGGTATAACAAGATAAAATGGAACGCAACATCTTCTATGCACAACTGCAATCATAAAATGTTCTTAAAGATATCTAGAGAAAAATAATAAAAAATTTCACATCTGATATCTGAATTCTCTCTGGTATAGGGAACAATATTTTGTAAATCTTCTATATGATCCTTTGGAAAAAATATTCCCCAAAAGGCTTCTACAATCTTAATGAGTCCTTCAGAAATTAAATTATGCCAAGAGGATATAAAATATATTCCAGAAAAAGGTCTTATTGAGCCATCCAAGAGTGCTTGGGTTTTAAGGGGATTTTATGTTAATAATCACTCAAAACAAAAGAGAGGAAAGAAAATATTAGTGGTAATTTATAAGCCACTAAACAAATTTCTGCAGTTAATTAGGTATCCACTACCTAATAACGATTCCTTGTTGCAAAATATTAAAGGGAAGGTAATATTCAGTAAGTTTGCTTTAAAGTCTACGTTTTATCAAATTTGCATTATACCAAAAGATTGACATAAAACAACTTTTGTTGTATCCCATGGACAATACCAATGGACAATAATGTCATTTGGATTGAATAATTCCCCTGGGGAATGTAAAAAAGGAATGGAAGATATTTTCAAAGATTATCCCTAGACAATAGTTTATATTGATGAGATTCTAATTTGTTCCAAAACTCCCCAAGAACATCTCAAACATTTGTAGAAATTTTATGATATTTTATATCCACATGGCTTGGTTCTTTTTGCAACAAAAATGGAGATAGGAAAGACAAATATCGGATTTCAAGGGTGTAGAATAGCTAAAGTGCATATTTTTCTCCAAGATAATGTCCTAAAAATCTTGAACAAATATTCAAACAAGGTCCTCGATAAATCACAATTACAGAGGTTTTTAGGAACCATGAATTATATCATACCATTTTATAATGGATAGGCCTTTGACATGCATATTTTGCAACAAATACTTAAGAAATTTCCAGTAGCATGGTTAGAACAAATAATAGAAAGAGTCAAAAATATTAAGAAAAAATCTATCCTTACCCCCTCTTTCTCTACCAACTGAAAAGGGTAAATATATAATAGAGACTGGTACATCGCAATAAGCATGGGGAGTAGGACTACTAGAAGAGATTGAAGGAAAAGAAAAAATATGTGGATATCCCTCTAGAAATTTTAGAGGAAAAGAATTGTTATCCTTTTAGCCACACATAATTGACAAATGTTAAGAAGACCATTTTACATTTCATGTTGTATCCAAATCATGTTAAATTCACAATCATAACATATTTAAATATTTTGGTCTGATTGTTGAAAGATAATAGCTTGGTGACAAACAACCATACCCATGTACAAAAATGAGCTATATGGTTAGAAATTTATTATTTTGATATTGTACATAAGTTAGGGTATTTGAATTTTATAAAAAAATATGTTATCTAGAGAAGCCCATAATAAAAATTCCATATCTTTGTTCATCCTATCCATTGCAGAGATGAAAAAGGTAAAAGAAGAAGATTTTAAACGCAGGAAAAAATTTCTTTTATTTACTCTTGAATCTGCAAAAAAATAATACATGGAATATAAGCTTGTACAAGAAATCATTTCCAGTCCCTTAAATATAAATATATGAGAAAAATGGGAAAGAAAGGCATTTAGGAAAATCAGTGACGCTTATAGTTGACAGACCAGACAAAAACATGGTGTTTGGATTGATGAAGAAAATAACCAATGTTATTGTGCTCTCAGTTTTGGCACAGTGATTGGACCAATTATTCTATAATCCTTCAAATGGTTAAGTAGAAAGAAAAGGTAAAAATTTGCGTAAACCCTGATAATACAGAAAATATGAAGGAAACTACCCAAAAAAAAATGGTTTAAATTAAAACTTAAACATCCTGGCAGGAAAATCACACTGCCAGATCCTTTAAAATATATTCAATATAAAAATAATGTCATAAATCACAAAGGAAAAGGGGGTTAGGACCATAATGGAATTAGAAGAGCTAAAAATCCAAGTAGAGTCCCTATTCCAAGGAGAATTGCTTTATGACCCTTGTCCCCTCATGAAGGGATCTGATGTTGAACAATTTTTTTCTAAGAATATTTACCCAATTTGAGATAGTCACACAAAACCAATAAGTGAAAATTGTCCAGGACCAGGTACTCATTCTAATCTTGTAGAATATTATTCATTTGATTTTGATAGACCAATACGGTGCTCATGTCAAGAACCCATGTGAAACTATTTCACTTATGACTAGTAAATTTTTACCTTATCATACAGGATGAGGTTGTTAAAATTTGCAACTAGGGCCAAACTCCATGTGGGTCTACTTATTCATGTCAGGTGATATTTTTCTTGAATTCCTCTCATCTAGAGGTGTATGATTGATATAAAGATCATCTGATTCTGACATGTATTCGTGGAGATATGAATTTATTTGTGCTATGGGACAATTCGTCAAGGTCTGCCAACAACCAAATTGGCCCCACTTGTCCTCAACATTTTAGTATAAATAGAGGTGGCCTTCTAGTCATTTGGATACTCATCTCTTGTGATCTCTCTCCACTTGTATTTGGGTTTTGGTGGGAGGGGAGATCTAAAGAGGACGCTGCCCTAGAGGAAATGCCCTAGATCTTTAACATTGTCATGAAGGAGTCTTCCACAACGCAGCAAGGAGAAGCCTAAACCTTGGTCTAGAAGACACCTATTCGTTTTTCTATAAAGGATTCGATACAAATTCCTAAATTGACGATCTATCCTTACCCTGGCCGCAATAAGGAAGCATCTTAGCCACTGAAATCTAGCCGTTGTCCTGGCCCTAGACGCAGTCTTCTATCCACCATCTTTGAAGAGACTAGGCCACAATTTTAGGAGGGTTGTTATGTGCCCTAACTACTGCCAGTACAAGCCTTAACCATAGTCATATAGTTGGCTCTTATACGTTGTTTAGAGGGTCCTCAACCCACTGTACTAAGGAGAGGTCTACCTCAAGAGACCCTCAAACACAACAAAAGGAAGACCCAGATCCGCACCACAGAGAGGTTTCTATTCAGGGTTTAACTGCTACCTCGGATGGGTACCTAGGTTAGTCACATGGTGATCTCAGATCTAAGGAATGCATGACTAAAGGATGCAAGGATTTCTATGCTGGTATCATTCTTGACATATGTGTAAATTAATTTCTTAGTCAAAATAGTCCTCGGATGGATGGAGCAGAAAAGACGCATTGTATTAATATGAATTATGTGTTAGATTCATTATTGACGTAGTCAGAATTTCTCTAATATAAATCTTAGCATTTTTGTGTGTAGAGTATTATCTCACAGTATATGGACCTACCTCCTTGCAATATTAATATGTGTATCAATACGTATCTCATTAGATATGTGTGTGCGTGTGTGTGTGTGTGTGTTTGTGTGTGTGTGTGTGTGTGTGCATGTGCGTGTGTGTGTGTGCGCATGTGTGTGTGTGTGCGTGTGTGTGCGTGTGTGTGTGTGTATATGTGCTTCCTCATGGTTTGTAAAGTCACTATCCTTATCTCAATGTCCATCTCAGTGCAATGAGAGGAAGCAGTATTGAAGTACGCAACATGTAAGTGACAACATGATAAAGTGCAACATGAATAGTGTAACATAGTGATGATGAGTGCAACACAGTGAAGTGGGGCATAGTGATGATGAGGGAAACACAGTGAAGTGCAACATGGTGATGATGACTGCAACACAATGAAGTGCAACATAGTTATGACGAGTGCAGCATAGTGAAGTACAACATAGTGATGATGAGTGCAACATAGTGAAGTGCAGGATACTGATGATGAGTGCAACATAGGGAAGTGCAACATAGTGATGATGAGTGCATCGCAGTGATGAGTGCCTCATAGTGATGATGGATGTAGCATGGTGATGGAATCACCTTGGAGAATCAGTTGAAGAATGTGATCTAATAAGTGTTCCTTCACTTCAATTCATATCTGTAGTCCTTGTCATTATAACTATTTTGTCGTCTCCATGGTGAAGATCTCTACTCTTATATTGTCAATTCAAAGTGTTGACTTTTGATGTATATGTACTATCTCCCTCTCTGTGGTAAACTATTGAAGAATATAAGAAGAATTGATCAAGGGTTTCCCCACATTGGGGTTTGTCCCTGGCTGGAGCCACATCTTGTTTCCTCATGTCTTGGATTTTTTTCTCATGTTTATGTTTATGTTCTCTCCTAATTTTACTATCATGCTAAATGTGATTGCTAATCTAGAACTGATATTGAGCTAATATGGAAAATTGAAGTAAATTTTCTCTCAACGTAGAACATACATAAAATTAACATGATATCGAAGCTGAGGTGAAGACAAAGCCCAAGCAAGAGTGAAAGAGAAATCACAAAAGGCAGTTGGACAAAGTCAAAAGGATCAATGGGTTCATCATCCCACTTCAAGTTAACCAAGGGTGAAGTCGAAGAAAAGAAGATTATCAAAGTGGCGTAGCAAAAGCTTTTGGTGTCCTACCTACAGGTCACTTCAATAAGAAGTCTAGATCTAAGAATGGAAGGAAACGAAGATGCCTTGCTTGCAATAAGTTTGGACATTATGTGAGGAAGTGTCCAAATACAAGGGACACATAAGTTGGTGATGATAACAATCATTCTATGGGCATATTCAATGATCGAAGGAATGCAGGTCATCAAGGAAATGATCGACTCTTCAAAGAAAGTAAGGAACTCCAAGTATTAAGAATCAAATGTTGTTTCTGATAAGCTAAAATAGTATTATCTTATATTGACCCTCTCCACTACTTCTTGTCCGAAGTCTTTGTGAATTTGGCTTATGGATAGTAGTGCTTCAAGGCACTTCATTGGATATAAGGAAGCTCTCACTAATTTGATAGAGAATGAAACAATCATGGAGATTACAATTAGAGTCAGTGCCACCTATCCCGAAAAGGGTGTACAGAATTTTCCCCTGAATTGAATGAGGCTAACACAATTCATTTACAAGAATTTATTTATGTACCTGATCTCAAGAAGAACTTGGTGTCCATTTTGGAAATGGAAGATAAAGGTTTCAAGGTGGCGTTCATCCATGGAAAGGTATGTGTATGGATGAGGAATTTTTAAAAGATGCTTTTGAGTTCAAGGTAGGGAGTCCATTGGGGACCATTTCAGTTGACACATCTCTTCTATAGCACTGGAGGTCTTCTCATTATGGCGCCCTACCCGATATGAGAAAGATGGTGACAAGGATTCCTGAATTCAAGAAGAGCATGAAAGTACGTTCCCAAGATGTAGCAAAGGAAATATTACAAAGGGGACCATTCCCTTGATGTAATAGAAAGACCTTAGATATCGAACAACCCTAGGGGTTTGAGATTCATGATTGGGAATCTCATGTATGCATGTGAACGAAAGCTCTCTATGATTTAAAGAAAGCACCCCGAGATTTGTATGAGAGTATTGACAACTATTTGTTCAAGATGAGATTCACTCGGAGTGAAGCCGATCCAAACCATTTCTTTAAGGTTGTGGATGATATACCTCTCATACTGGTACCTTATGTGGATGATCTCTTTCTGACAGGTGCAGACCCTCTCATTTGCAAAAGTAAGAGGGAGCTATATTCTGGATTTGGAATGGTGAACTTCAAGCTTGTGAATACCTCAACGAAGCCTAACGTTAAGAAGTTATGCGGTTGTGATGTCAGACCTGATTTGCGAAATGTCTCTGTGCTTCATAAACTCATACTAGCATTGATGTTCTCGGTGAACTCCCGTCCAAATATATGTTTTGCAGTTAGTATGTTGAGCTCATATATGGTTGAACGTCACAGGATTGGTGCCAATAATCATTTGAGATATCTTCAAGGCACAATCTATCATGGATTGAGATACACTATCGAAAATGTGAAGTTGCATGATAATTCTGATGTTGATTAGGAAGGCAGTGTGGAGGATCACAAGAGCACTTCTAGGTGTTGGTTCTCTTTGGCTCTGATTTGATATCCTGGATGAGGAAGAAGCAGAAGTTGATTTCTTTGAACACTGTTGAGGCTGAATACATAGTTACGAGTATGACCTCGTGTGAGCCTGCCTGGTTGAGGAAGCTCTTCAGTGAGCTATTTGAACATGTGCTGGATACCACCATGATATTTTGTGACATCCAGTGTGGAGTTCAATTGTAAAGGAATATCATGTTCTATGATTACTTCAAACATATAGAGATCAGGTACCAGTTTATCTGGGATATGGTACAACAAGGAGCAAGTAGGCTCTATCACTCTGGACTGATGTGCAGGTCGTCAATATTTAGATGAAGCCTCTAGGAAAGTTCAAGTTCTTGAGTTTCTGAGAACAACTAGGGAGCGTGGAGAGACTCTCTCCTCAAGGTCATATATAATATAGAAAGTTAGCTCTGGGAGCTCAGGGGGCTTTGGTGTACTTCTTGCAGCGATGAGCAACCATAGGGTAAATGGTTCAGCTTTCCCCTAGTGGTATACTATTTAGGCAGAATGAGTGGTTCATCCTTCTCCTGTTGAGACAGAGTCATAGGGTGAGTGGTCCAAACTTCCGCTAGTGATTTGTTGTGTACAGGGTGAGTATTTCAGCCTTCCCCTTGGATACCCCATGGCGACATGTACACAGGATGAATGGTTCCTCCTTCTGCTCCTAAGACATCAAACCCATGCAGTCTCGGACTCATAGGAAGTACCTATCATCTGGCCAATGAGTATGGAAATGAGGATAGGGACCATAGTAGTACTGATGGACACATCGTGTAACTAGCGTACTCCCTATGCTAGGATGATATTGATGTGGGATCAATTGGAATTGACTACGGGTCAGTAAAACTGATATAAGTCACTCTCTTTGGAGCTGACTTTGGATCAGTAAGAGTGGTATGATACACTCTATTTGGAACTGAATTTATAACATTAAGAGTGTTATGAGACACTCTCTTTATTTGGAATTGACTTCAGGTCAGTAAGAGTGATATAACTCACTCCCTTTTGGAACTAATTTTGGATCAATAAGGGTGGTATGATACACTCTCTTTATTTGGAATTGATTTTGGATTAGTCATAGTGGTATGAGACATTCTCTTTATGTGGAACTAATTTTAGATCAGTAAGAGTTGTTCAAGACACTCTCTTTATTTGGAACTGATTTCAGATCAGTAAGAGATGTATGAGCCACTCTCCTTTATATGGTACTAACTTTAGGTCAGTAGAGAATGATATGATACATTCTCGATCACTTCTTCTTCTTCATAGTTCATCAGAGTAGAGTAGTGCAGGCCACCAATGGCAGAGATAGTACAGTCTGGTAGATGGATTAGCAGATGGAGTTCTACCTAGTTGAAAGGGAGTGTTAAAATTGGAAACTAGGGCCAAACTCCATGTGGGTCTACTTATTCATGGTAGCTTATATTTTCCTTGGATTCCTCTTGTCGAGAGGTGTAGGATTGATCTAAAGATCATCTGATTCTAAAATGTATACATGGAGATATGAATTTATTTGTGTTATGGGACAATTCGTCAAGGTCAGCCAACAACCAAATTGCTCCCACTAGTCGTCAACGTTTTAGTATAAATAGAGGTGGCCTTCTAGTCATTTTGATACTCATCTCTTGTGATCTCTCTCCACTATTCTTTGGGTTTTTGTGGGAGGGGAGGTCTAAAGAGGACGCTTCCCTAAAGGAAATGCCCTAGATCTTTAATGTTTTCATGAAGGAGGCTTCCACAATGCAACAAGGAGAAGCCTAAACATTGGTCTAGAAGAGACCTATTTCCTGTTCTAAAATGGCTTTCATATGTAGCACTAAATGGAGGATCTATCCTTACACTACCCATAGTAAGGAAGTGTCTTAGCCACTGAAATCTAGCCATAGTCCTGGCCCTAGACTCAGTCTTCTATCCACCATCGTTGAAGAGACTAGGCCGCAGCTTTGGGAGGGTTTTTATGTGCCCTAACTTTTGTTAGTACAAGCCCTAACCACAGTCATAGAGTTGGTTCTTATAATTTGTTCAAAGGGTCCTCAATCCACTATGCTAAGGAGAGGTATACCTTAAGAGACCCTCAAACGCAGGAAAACGAAGACCCAAGTCTGCACCACAGAGAGGTTTCTATTTAGGGTTTGACTGCTACCTCGAATGTCTACCTAGGTTAGTCTCATGGTGATCTGAGATCTAAGGAACACATGATAAAAGAAAGCACGGAATTTTATGCTTGTATCATTTTCGAGATACTTGTAAATTAAAGTCATATTCAAAATAGTCCTCAAATGGATGGAGTAGAAAAGAGGTAGGGTATTAATATGAATTCTGGGTTAGGTTCATTCTTGACATAGTAACAATTTATGTGATATTAGTCTCAACATCTCTTTGTATAAAACCTTATCTCATAGTATATGGATTTGCCTCCTTGCAATATTACCATGCATATCAGTACAGGTCTCAGTATATATATATGTGTATCTGTTCTCCTTCATGGTTTGTAAAGTAACCTTCCTTATCTCATTTTCCATCTCAGTGCAATGAGAGGAAACAATATTGCAGTATGCAGCATGTAGGTGACAACGTGATGAAGTGCAAGATGAATAGTTGAGCATAGTGATGATGAGCGTTGTATAGTGATGATGAGTGAAACATAGTGAAGTGCAACATAGTGATGATGAGTGCAACACAGTGAAGTGTAGCATAGTAATGATGAGTGTAGCATAGTGAAGTGCAATGTAGTGATGATGAGTGCAACATAGTGATGATGAGTGCAGCACAGTGAAGTGCAACATGGTGATGATCAGTGCAGCGCAGTGATGAGTGCAACATAGTGATGATGGATGTAGCATGGTGATGCAATCACCTTGGAGAATCAGTTGAAGAATTAGATTTGATAAGTGTGCCTTCACTTCAGTTCAGATCTACAGTCCTTCCCATCAGAACTATTGTGTCATCTTCATGGTGAAGATATATGCTCCTATCTTGTCAAGTCAAAGTGTTTACTTTTGATGTATATGTACTATCTCCCTCTCTACTGAACTATTGAAGAATATAAGAAGAACTGATCAAGGGTTTCCCCACATTGGGGTTTGTCCCTGGCTGGTGCCACACCATGTGTCCTCTTGTCTTGGCTTGTTTTCTGATGTTTATGTTTATGTTCTATCTGCATTTTAATATCATGCTAAATGTGATTGCTAATTTGGAATTGATATTGAGCTAATATGGAAAATTGAAATAAATTTTCTCTCAGCATAGAACATACCTAAAATTAACAGATGTTTGTGGCTAGATTTCCATACTTTTATTGACCCTGTTTACCATGTTCTTTTATCCATTTCATGCCAATAGTGGTTAATCGATATCTTAAACAGGTATACCTCTCTTCATGTCTCTATGGATTATTGGTCAGTGAAACATAGTCATATGAGATTATTACCAAAGTGACTTGCTAATTTAGTTATTTCTACAAATTTAAAGGGAGAACGACCAAGACCATGATTCAATGAACAATGTTAGAAAACTAGTAGTGCTATTCTTGAATGTTGGATGCAACGGTGAATCAAATCTTCGATTGACACACTACTATATTTTAAAATTCTATTTCTTTCTGAAAACCACTGTGTAATTAAGGGCAGACACTGTCATAATTCTAGGAGTTGCATCATTGACAATTTGAATAAAGTAGATTTGCAGGCTATGAAACACCACACTGTTAAGAGGCATTAACTTTGCAAGAGAATATTCTATCTTTCATTCTATAACAACAAATTTTTAATATTTCTTTTATTAATGATAAATTGATCTTTTGATCATATCTTGATTCTTTGATCCTGCCATAGCCCTGATCAGGGAGTTGGGCCCACTCTCTTAACCATGTGTTGTTGGATAAGATGTGTGTTAGGTGATTATCGTTTAAGATATCGTTTTTTTCGATTCAACTGCATTAAGTAAGTCATTCATCTATGACTCCACAGTTAAGTGCGCTTGATCCAGAGGCGACCTGGGATGGGTGACCTCCTGAGAAGTCCTGGTTACTGGGTGCAAGCGCCATAAGTGATGATTGATGTTATGTGATTTATTTCACTAGTTTCAATCGCACTTCTTCACCCCCGTGAGCATCACCTAGTGCAATGAGTGCTAAGTGGACTAATCAAAAATCATGATAAATTAGTCAATTACGACTACCTCTCATTGAAATGGTCATAGATGAATGACTTGCTTAACATAGTTGAATCCCAAAAATTGATATCTTATATAATGCACTACGAAAACCCCCAATACTTAATTCAAAAGAGTGAAGGGAACTCTACTAGAATGGGTCATGAGGCACAATACTTGCTAAGGTCTTGGAAATGGGGTAGCAAGCTAAGTGGGCTTGATTTTGGGGAAATCTCAACAGTTAAGCGCACTTGAGCCAGAGGCGATCTAGGGTGGGTGACCTCCCAAGAAGTCTTGATTACCGGGTGCAAGCCTCGTAAGTGATGATTGATGCTATGTGATTTATGTCACTAGTTTCAATCCCACTTCTTCACCCCAATAAAAGGGGCAGTGGGAGACCCCCAAAAAGAAATGGGATTGATTTGGGAAGAAAAACTTACATCTAGAATAACATCTCAAGGGCTGAGACTATAGAATTGTCACAAGTTGCTGGTAGGGTAAGATCTCATATGAGATCTAGAGGGAAATCAGTTTCACAACCAGAACGTCCTCCAAGAGTAGAAGTGCAATTCGAGGAAGAAGAAGTAGCATGCAGAGGATATGAGGAATTACATATTGCAAGTTCAGAGGAAGAATATTTGAAGGAATTTTTGGCACCATTGAATCAAGGGAGTGTTGTCAAACAACTTTCATCAGCTATTATAGAACAACCAGAGCTAGAACCTGTTGAAATTCCAAGTGAGTATTCGTAGATATTCATGGATCCTACAACTTCTTCAATTGAATTCCCAATTGGAGATAATAGAGGTGATGCACCTATGAAGCCTATTCCTTTGATAACACTACCTAACCTGCATGGTCTTACCTCCTCAGATCCAGACAAATTCCTCTTTGAATTCGACGTTGTTTGTCAGTGGTATGATTACATTTATGATGCAATCCATTGCTACATGAGAATATATGAAGATTATTTTCGCTGAGAAATATGAGGACTACTGCAAATCTCAGGATGTAAAGGAATAAATTTTTAAGATTATGCAGAAAGAGGATGAGAATATGGAATATTTTGTGGAATGTTTTCAATATAGTTTGCAGAGATCCAGCCATAGTGACTTGGACAATAATATCTTGAAGATCATTTTCCTCAAGGCACTAAGGGAGGAATATCTAAATCTATTGAACATAGTGGGGAAAGGAGATATATCAACGGAGGAATTTGATACCATTTGTGAATTATGTGTCAAGTGCTCACATGGGGTTGCGAGACAGAGGCAAGGAATCCAAACTCTCAAAACATCCATCAGAGGAGTTACAAAGGCTGAGATTGGGAATCCACTTAACAACCTGAGAACTAGTATCCTGAGCACATTATCGTCACAGCTAGACGTGTTGGAGGTGAAGCAAAAAATAGATAGAAGAAGAGAAGGCCACGTCTATTTCCTGCCCTCAATGTAGGAAGAAGCATCCTTTGAAGGAGTGTCCATTAAATTATGTGGAGGCTTGCGCTATATGTGAACAGAGTCATTCCAAAACCACTTTCTCGTCTCTTCCTAGATTGAAGGCATTATTTCTAGGGAGAAATCAAGAAGAAAAACAACTCAATTTTATGGGATCATGGAACCCATGGAAACCACAACTGCCAAGGATGAGTCAAGGTATGCCTCAAGACCCATATTATTATTTAATAATATGAATTTTTGTCAATATTCTATACCTTTTTCACCCTCTTGGCTATAGTCTTGCCACTATCCAATGCCATGGCAACCCTGGTATCCTCAATCTAGTTTGAATTCTTGATGGTCGTAGAACTAGCCTAGACCTCTGCCTCCTCCTTCAGGACAATTCTCCCAACGTATACCACAACAAAAACTGCAACTTCCTACAAATACACCCACCAATAATCCTCCTCTTTGTCCTCAATTTCCTGTCCAACCCAATCTGAGTCCAAATAATAGAGGGACTCGACAACTTGAGAGACTCAACCTTCCTACACAAAATATTTCCACTATGAAATGTAATGAATTAAACCTTTGATCTAGTCAGGTGGTCAATACTCAAACTTCACCTATAATTGTTGAGGATACTAACGATGAAGTCTTAGAACCAGAACAAAGAACCATACAGGAAGGGCCAACACAGATTCCTATAAAGAAACAAACCCCTTCAAAGACTAGTGTTACTAGAGGGTGTTAGACTGGTCCACCCTATCCTAAAAGATTATCTTTGAGCAAACAAAGTCCTCATCCTGAATTCCATTGTTTGGAAGAATTGCAGAATATATTTTTTTAAATTCCATTACTTCATGCAATGAAGGACATACCAATTTATGCTAATACAATTAAAGAATATTGTTATAAGAATACTTTTCATGTCATGGGAAAATTATCAGATATAATGTCGGGGAAATCTATACGTATCAAATACGGGGATCCTGGGAATCCAATTTTGACAGTGCAGATTAATGGGGAGGATATCCCAAATGTATTGGTAGATTTGGGGGCAATGATTAATGTTATAACTTTTGCTACTATAGTTATCTTGGGTCTATGAAACCTTAAACAAACTCCCACCATTCTATAATTGGCATTTCGGTCTACTATTACACCGTAGGTGTTAGAAAATTATATATATTACGGAGCAATGAAACACATAAAATATTGCAGAAATATAAACATAGAAAACGCATAAAACAAGAGAGACACAAATATATGTGGTTCACCCAGTTTGGGCTACATCCACCCCGAACAGCCAGTCCTTCCTTTCTATTATCCAACAAAATGAAGAGACACAACCTATAGCAGATCCACTGTAATATCCTATGTTTTCTCTCACAGCATCACCTCTCTACTTCTTGCTCAGAGAATACACATATATTATATAGACTCAGTACAATTCCCTCATATAAAGAGAGGGGTTGCCTTCTAGGGAAAAAAAACCCTAAACTAAACATAAGTTCTACCATCAAATCATCCACCTAATGAATGGCCCAGATTGACTAGAAATTACTATACTTTTACAAGGCAAATTTACATCTGCTTTTAGCTTCAAGGAAGCTACCCCTGATCCCTCGCCGAGGGACCGCTGGTCGCTGGACCCCCCAGCTGGGGGAGATCATGCCCCCCCGAACCCTCACAAGGGGGACAAGTCTCCCCCGCACCCCCCCATGTGGAGGGATGTACAAAATTCTTGGGGTATATATCCAGCTGAATTAAAGACCTCTTAACAATCATGCTCCACACACAACAATCTCCCACTTGGAGAATGATTGTAGCAACTCCACCACTACTTCATTCGATGGACAATGACTCCTCTTTGGGCCTAGTTGTTTCTCATCATCATTTTCATCCTTGAAGACCAATTGAAACTGAGCATATTCTCAGTTTATCCCTGGTTACAACTTTTGTTAGCATATCTGCAGGATTCTGGCTAGTGTGTATCTTTTCCAGCTTCAACTCTCCATCTTCCAACACTGATCATATGAAATGGTGCTTGAGTTGTATGTGTTTAGTCCTAGAATGAAATGTTGAGTTCTTTTCAAGATGATGGCACTTTGGCTATCACTGTATAATGTGCCCATATCATGCTCCTTACCCAATTCACCCATAAATCTTTGTAACCAAATCATTTCTTTACTAGCCTCTATAGCAGCAACATACTATGCTTCTGTTGTTGAAAGTGCAACAACACTTTGGATTTTTCAAACCCAACTAACAGTTGTTCCACCAACAGTAAATACATATCCTGTAGTGCTCCTCCTATTATATCTGTCACCTTCCATATCTACATCAACATATCCCTGTAGCGAAATGTTTGAACCACCAAAGCATAATGCTTGATTTGTTGTACCTTTCAACTATCTGAGAATCCATTTCACTATCATCCAATGTTCCTTTCCTAGATTGTTCATGTACCTGCTTACAACTCCCACTGCATGTGCAATATCAGGCCTTGTGTAGACCATTGGATACATTAAGCTTTCAACTGTTGATGCATATGGAACTTTAGACATATCATCCATGACTTCTTGGGTCTTTGGGCACATTTACTTACTAAGTTTGAAATGGTTAGCAAAATGTGTACTAACTAGTTTTGCATTGTGCATATTAAATCTTTTCAACACCTTTTGTATGTACTCATTCTGAGACAATGTTAATTTATGATTTTTCCTGTCTCTAGTTATTCTTATACCAAGGATTTGTTTTGCAGCTCCCAAATCCTTCATTGCAAATGAATTTGCTAATTTTCTTTTGAGCACATTTATCTCATACATGTTAGACCCTGCAACAAGCATGTCATCTACATACAATAACAATATAATATAGCTGCCATCATTTTGCTTTTTCAGATAAACACAATGATCAGAGTGACATCTAGTATAACCTTGTTCAGACATAAACTTGTCAAATTTTAGATACCACTGCCTTGGAGCCTGTTTTAAGCCATACAAGCTCTTCTTCAACCTGCACACAAGTTTCTCCTTCCCTTTCACTTCATATCCTTGTGGCTGTTGCATATATATCTCTTCCTCCAAATCCCCATGGAGGAAGGTTGTCTTTACATCTAACTGCTCAAGATGCAAATCTTAAACTACTACTAGACTTAAAATAGTTCCGATTGAAGTCATTTTAACAACAAGAGAAAATATTTCATCAAAATCAATACCTTTCTTTTGTGTAAACCCCGTCACCACAAGTCTAGCTTTGTAAACTTGTTTTCCTCCATCTTCTTCCTTTAGTTTGTAAACCCATTTATTCTTCAATGTAGTTTTTCCTACAGGAAACCTGCCCAAGTCCCAAGTATGGTTATGCATTAAGGAGTCCATCTCTTCTTCCATGGCTAGCTCCCAGTTCTTCCTGCTTTCAACCTACATTGCTTCTTCATAACATTCGGGTTCACTAGAATCAATCAACAATAAATAATATAATGAAGGAGAGTATAATTCAGGGGATCTACTTATCCTACTAGATCTTCTAACACCACTTGCAGGTGTTTGGGGTGCTTGTTGCTATTGTGGTGGTTGCTATTGTTGTGGTTGTTGATAATTATTATTTTCAGGCACCTTTACTTTTTCAGTGATTTCATCAAGGACTGCATATTCCTTGTTTTCTTTTTCTTGTTTCTTTTCCTGCAACTGATTCTTATACAAGATCATTTCATTGAATATTACATCTCTGCTCCTAATGATTTTGTGATTTTCGTAGTCATATAAGCGATAACCAAAATCATTAACACCATGTCCAATAAAGGTACATTTCTTTGACTTTGCCTCAAGCTTTGTTCTATTTTCTTTATCAATATGGACAAAAGACTCACAACCAAAAAGCTTTAAAAAAGAGTATTTTACCTTTTTACCTATCCATGCTTCCTCTGGAACAACACCATCCAAGGAACTTGAAGGCCCTCTGCTTATCAGATAAACAATGGTATCTACAACATTTTCCCAAAACTGTGAAGGCAATCCTGCATGCAATCTCATACACCTTGCACGCTCCATGATTGTTTTGTTCATCCTTTCTAACACACCATTTTCTTGTGGTGTTCTTGGAACTGTCTTCTCTCTACGAATTCCATGCTCTAAATAGAATCTATCAGACTTTTTGCTGCAATATTCACATCCATTATCTAATCTAAGACACTTCAATTTCTTTCCTGTCTCAATCTCAACCAAAGCTTTCCATTTCTTGAAAGTATCAAATACATTAGATTTATTCTTAATACAATATATCCAAGTTTTTCTAGTTGCATCATCAATAAAAGTAACATAATAACGAGAGCCACCGAGAGATGATACCTAAGCAGGCCCCCATACATCTGTATGCACAAGCTCTAATTTTTCGCTCTTCTTTTCTTTCCCAACTCTAAGAAATCTGACTGTCTTATGTTTTCCATAAATGCAATTCTCATAGAATTCCAAATCAACCTTCTTCAAACCCGACAACAAATTCCTTGAGTGAAGAATCTTCATCCCCTTTTCACTCATGTGTCCGAGCCTATGATGCCATAATGTTGCATTTGCTCCTTTGGAAGTTAAAGAATTAAAAGATTTAGAAATACCATTGCATAAATACAATGTACCAACCTTTTCGCCTTTTGCTATTATTGGGGCTCCTTTGTTGACCTTCTCATCTTTATCTGTGAAAGTTGTCACACAACCTTCACTGCCTAACTACCCTGTTGAAATCAGATTTTTCTTTAGACCTGGAACATGAGTTACCTTCTTTAGGAGACATTAGTTTCCATTCTGCTGCTTTACAAGAACCTTACCCATTCCAATAATTTTACAGGGTTTATCATCACCCAAATGAACTTGTCCAAAATCCCCTTGAACATAGTAATGAAATTATTTCTTATCAGGTGTGGCATGGAATGAGGCCCTTGAATCTACCACCTAGGAATCAGTAATATTTTCGAAAGAAAGAATCAAAGCATCTTGTAACACCTCACCTGTCACATTTGCTTCATGATTGTTTTCTTGTTGTGCATCTCCTTCTTTTCCTTTCCGAGATCTACAGTCTTTCTTTATGTGTCCTTTCTTTCCGCATTTCTAGCACACTATCCCCAATCTGGACTTGGATCTGCCTTTCCTTGATTTACTGCGATATCTTGAGCTCTTTCGTCTTTCCATTTTTCTTCCCCTAGAATCTTCACTCAAAGCATTACCCGATGTCTCACCTAAGCTTTTCTGTCACATTTCCTCGCTAAGGATAGCACCGGCAACATCATCAAATGTTAAAGTACTAGATCCAGACACAGAGTTACTAATGGCCATCACTAGACCATTCCAACTTTCTGGCAATAAGCACAAGAGTAACAGAGCTCTAACTTCATCATCAAACTTGTTACAGTATTAAAATCATTTAAATGATCTGCAATAGATCCGCCTTCCGACATCTTCATATTAAATAACCATTTCATAAGAAATACCTTGTTTGAGGCCGATGGTTTCTCATTTAATTTCTCCAATGCCTTAATCAAACCCTTTGCCATTGTTTCCTTCGAAATGTTGAAGGCGACCGACGCTGCAAGGCACAACCGTATTTTTCCGAGTGCCTTTCTATCGAGAAGGTTCCATTCTTCATCTGTCATACCCGTCAGCATCTTTGTTTTTCCGCCAATGGTAGGTATACATCTTTCTGATACAGATAATCTTCCATCTGCATCTTCCAGAGTGATAATTTTTGGCCATTAAATTTCTCGCCCCTAAACTTACCATCTTCCGCCATTAGTCCCATTCGAATGAGGAACCCTTTTTTCCTGCGAGTTTGTCAGCCAAATAGACCTTTAGCTCTAATACCAGTTGATAGAGAATTATATATATTATGGAGAAATGGAACACATAAAATATTGCAGAAATATAAACATAGAAAATGCATAAAACAAGAGAGACACAGATATATGTGGTTCACCCAATTTGGGATACGTCCACCCCGAACAACCAGTCCTTCCTTTCTATTATCTAGCAAGATGAAGAGACACAACCTACAACAGATCCACTATGATATCCTCTGTTTTCTCTCATAGTCTCACCTCTCTGCTTCTCACTCAGAGAATACACATATATTACACAGACTCAGTACAATGCCCTCATATAGAGAGAGGGGTTGCCTTCTACAGCAAAAAACCCTAAACTAAACGGCCCATCATATCATCAACTTAATGAACGGCCCAGATTGACTAGAAATTACTATACTTTTACAAGGCAATTTTACATCTCTTTTTAGCTTTAAGGGTGCTACCCTTGAACCCCCGCAAAGGGACCGCTGCCCCCCGGACCCCCCAGCTAGGGGGGATCAGCCCCCCCGGACCCCTGCGGGGGGGACAAGTCCCCCCTGCACCCCCCCACGTGGAGGGGCGTACAAACTTCCTAGGGTATACATCCGACTGAAACAATGACCTCTGAACAATCATGCTCCACACACAACAGTAGGGAAGCTGGAAGACCTTCTGGTTTTACATACCCAATCGCCAGCTTGTTGGAACGCTTTGATTTTAGGAAGACCTTGGCTAGTAACCGCAGATGCTTACATTGGGTGTCGGTCTGGAAACATCGAAATATCCAATGGGGGAGTTACAAAGAACCTTATCCTATACCCCCCTGTAGAACCAAGTTCATTAGATAAACCTAGATTTACCTTGATTCAAAAGTCTCTACCTACTAAAGAGCACAAACATGAAGATGAAGAAATTAGACCCATCCTTACCATTAGCGAGGCTGTCTATTTTAAAGATGAAACAGAGGACGATGCCATTAGCACCTTTCTTAGCAATCCTGACTCCATTTTTTATTCAACCTGTCAATTGTTAGAAATTGTTATGAGTTTCAATATTCAGGAGGATATCCAACCAGAAATAGAAATAGAAAACATTCTTAAAATTGTGTCTCGTAATAGTGTTCATGTAGAAATTTAACTAGGGAAAACATTGAATATTAATCCTAACCTTTCACACTCTCATTTCGAATAGCTGCTAAAATTCCTTTAGGAGCATGAAGAAGCTTTTTTTTGGGAGTATACCGATATCAAAGGCATCCCTGTTGATTTATGTGCTCATCATATATACATTAAAGAGTAATGTTGACCATTTAGGCAACCACAAAGAAGAATGGATCTTAGCTTCAAAAACATTGTCAAAGATGATTTGTAAAAGCTATTAGATGTGGGCTTCATTTATCCGATATCAGATAGCCAATGGGTTTCCTCGCTATTTATTGTTTCTAAGAAGAATGGAAAGTGGTGGATCTGCATTGGTTATAGGGAATTAAACAAAGAAAATCAAAATATCATTTTCCCTTACCCTTTATTGACCAAGTCCTTGATGCATTAGCCGGGAAGGATTTTTTCTCCTTTCATGATGGATTTAGCAGATATAACCAGATACAAATAGCTCCTAAGGATCAGGACAAAACTACCTTCACATGCCCTTGGGGAGCCTTTTCCTATCGACTCCTTCCATTTGGACTCTATAGCACATCTTCTACCTTTCAAAGGGAGATAGGGAATTTTCTCTGATTTATTAAATGACAGTGTTGAGATCTACATGGACGAATTTACCCCATATGGGGATTCCTTTACAAAAGCTCTGAAAAAATTAGAGAAAGTACATGAGAGATGCAAGTAGACATATGTTTCTGTAAGTGCAATCAAATGCCATATGATGATGAAGGAAGGGATAGTGTTCAGACACTTTCTTTCAGCTACAAGAATTCGGGTTGATCTTGCAAAAGTAGAGGTAATTTCTAAATTCCCTACACGTAAGACACTGACATAGGTACACAACTTTATTGGCTATGCTGGCTATTATAGGCGTTTCATAGATTTTTTTTTTCTAAAATAGCATTCCTACTTTTTCAATTCTTTCCTAAAGATGCAGAATTTGTGTGCAGAGATGAATGTGAAGAATATTTTGTGGAAATCAAAGAACTAGTCTGCAAGGCTCCGATATTACATGGTCCTTACTGGAATCTCTTCTTTCACATCTCTACTAATGCTTCTAAAATAGTAGTAGCATCGGTTTTGGGGTAGTAGGAGGAAAAGAATACATATGCAATTTACTATGTTAGCAAGAATTTGACCCGAACATGAATTAAAATTACACGGTAACTAAAATGGAGTTCTTGGCTGTCATTTATGATGTTAATAAATTTTGGCATTACATCCAAGGATATCCTACTTTCATGCACACTGATCATACAACTATCATGTACCTAATGAACAAACCAATAACCCTTTGTCGTGTTACAAGATGGTTGTTGTTAATTCAGGAATTTGATATTACCATTGTAGACACACTAGGGAAAGATAATGTAGTAAACAATTTCCTATATAGGATGGATATTGGTGATAAAGGTACACCTATAGAGGATAGCTTCCTAGATGAACATCTTTTTGCAATTTCTACTCACATTCCATGTTTTGCATAAATTTCTAACTTTCTTTCTTCACGAAAAGTGCCTCAACACTTGTCTTACAGAGAACCATGAAGAATTATCCATCACAATTCTTGTTATTCATGGATAGAGGGATATCTCTTCTATGATATGATAAGAAAATCCGGCGCTGCATAAGTGGAGATAACATCTATGATGTTCTGAGCACTGCTCATGAAGGCCCCTATGAGGGGAATTTTGTAGATAAGAAGACAGGTCATAAGGTGTTACAAATGGGATACTATAAGCCTTCTATTTTTCGTGGTGCAAGAAAACATGTTAGAGGGTGTGATAGTTGCGAGTAGATGGGTCATCTTGGTCGAGCAGATGAAATTCCATTACAACCTCAACTAGCTCTTGAGCCCTTTGAAAAATGAGCTATTAATTTCGTTGGGCCATTTAATCCACATTCACAATAGAAATTTCACATTATGGTTTGCACTGATTACATAACAGAGTGGGTAGAAGCCAAGGCTATTGTGAAAGAAATGAAATGGGTTGTCTCAGATTTTTTATTTGAAGAAATTCTTGCATGGTATGGAGCTCCTGGAGAGATAGTTTCAGATGGAGAGACACAATTTAGATCGCATATGATATTAGGACTCATGAATAAATATGGAACCAAGCATAGGGTAACATCTCCATATCACCCTGAGGTGAATGGTGAAGTCGAGAGCACAAAAAAGGTACTAGAGAATATTCTTACAAAGGCTGTAGCAAACCATCACCTGAATTGGGCTGAAAAATTTTATGAGGCCCTATGGCTGTATAGAACAACATGGAAGAACACAACAGGGTTTTCACCATATGAAATTAGCTATGGGAAATCCCCTTTGTTCTAGTGGAATTCGAAATTAAGATGCTGAAGAAATCCCTTGAAGTAGGTTTAGATATTTTAGAAGCCCAGAAACACTGCCTGGAATAGTTGAATGAGTTG
Organism: Pinus taeda; assembly: GCA_000404065.3. NCBI lineage: Eukaryota > Viridiplantae > Streptophyta > Pinopsida > Pinales > Pinaceae > Pinus > Pinus taeda. The sequence goes on along the minus strand of APFE031601977.1, from coordinate 6,902 downwards.
GATGAAATTTGTTTGGTAGTTGTCCAGAAAACTGTTGCAATTGAGCAACAGTGAACTCAATGGAACCATAAATTTATTAAGAAAAAGGTGTTTCAAAGAGGCGTTTGGGCATTACTCTATGATTCTTAGTTCAAGGATTTTAAGGGAAAAATCTGCTCTAGATGGATGGGACCATATGAAGTTGATATGGTGTTTGATAATGGGATTGTTAGACTTATCACAATTAATGAGGCACATACTCCTTTGATCGTGAATGGACATCACCTCAGATGCTATCACCGTCCAACTTCAAGAGTCTCCTTTATCAAATATCTCTCTGATAACTCTGGTTTTGAAGTTATTAGTGTAGGGAATTCCTCCTCTACATCCTTGATT